>JAJKFI010000012.1:19011316-19028334 GCA_029204185.1 Lerista edwardsae | reverse complement strand
ATCTATCTATCTATCTATCTATCTATCTATCTATCTATCTATCTATCTATCTATCTATCAGAAGATTTAGCCGAGAGGGTTAATGCCTCCGTTTGCCCGGATAACAGCTGAAGATCTGAAGGTCATGAGCTCGGGACTGCCGGAAGTCTCTGTGAGCGGCAGACCTTGCAAACTGCGGCTGATTAAAAGCTGAGTTCCAGCTGCCTCGTGGGAGGAGGAGTGTGCTGAAGTCAGCTGCGTCTCTGGTGGGAGCAGGGAAGCCTCATCAGCCAGCAGAAGACAGACGGGTGGCTAAGAAAGAAGGCTAAATCCAGACAGAAAGATCTGTATGAGTGTTGTTCTTGAAAGATAGAACATTTCTGTAAATTGTAAAAACCTTCGGGTTTATGAATAAAAGTCTGCCTATGTAAACCGCTTTGAGTTACAGTCATTAGAGAAATCTAGTGATCTTAAGAAAGGCGGTATATAAATACATGTATCATCATCATCATCATCATCATCATCATCATCATCATCTATAAACAAAAGAATTTCAGGTAGAAGAACTAGAGAATAGATTCCTCTTGGGTCACTGATGATGAGATACGCAAAAGGGCATTGTTCGGTGACAGCGCACTTATTCAATGTGCTGAAGGTCCCAGGATCAACCTCTGGCAGCTACAGGAATGGCTGGGGAAAGACCCCTCGCCCCAATTAGCCTGTATTGGCTAGAACAGTGGTTCCCAAATTGTGGGTCAGGACCCACTGGTGGGTCACAACCAGAGTTATGGTGGGTTGACAACGGGTGATGGAAAGATCAGTTAACTGTCTCAAGCCCTGAAACTATTCAATAATCAGATACTGTAGCTGCTAATAACCCTGCAAAGAGCTCAGCTCCTGCAGTTTGCAAGATAGCTGCTAAATGCCCTTGAGCTCCTGCAGTTTGTGAGCATGGTTAATACAGAGAGATAGAAGTTTGAAGGTCTTTTTTCTGGTTATTATAAATAAATAAATAAATAAATAAATAAATAAATAAATAAATAATACACTAAGGGCGCAATCCTATACAGTGCCAGCCTTGTAAGGCTGACATAGCAGGGCAATATCCTAAGGCCCATTAGGAGGTGGCAGCAGCGAAGTGCAGGCCAAGGGGAGGTTTTTCCCTTGCACTCGCGTAAGCCCTAGTCACCCCTATGGGCCTGCTCGCATCTGTGCCTGCTGCTTTGCAGGTGCAGAGGAACGTGGACAGGAGCGGCCTGAATTGGGGCTGCCATGGCCAGGGACGGGGTTTCAGATTTGACACTACGGCTGTCCTGCATCACAACAATGTCATAACTGCGGTCTCCACCCACTGCACCGCCTAGTAACACCCCCGGAACACCTCTGGAATGCCCTCGTGGGGGCCCTGTGCCGACCAAGCGGCACTGATGCTTGCCTGGTGCACGGCCGGTGCTGCCACGGCGCCCGAGCATTGGCGCTGCTGCGAGCGCCAGCTGAGCGCCTTAGTGCCGCTTTACGGCACATTCACGATAGCGTCCAGCTGGCGCAAGAGTGCAGCACCGGCGCTAAGGGGGTATAGGATTGTGCTGTAGGTATTGTTTCATTTTATATCTCTTTTAAGTATCATAAAGCTAGGTGGGTCCCAACAGAGCAGTCATTTTCAACCACTGTGCCAAGGTGCATTGGTGTGCCATGAATAGTCTACAGGTCTGCTGTGGGAATTTGGGGAAGGGTCATTTCTTAGTAGGGTCATTGGGGGTGTGAGCTCCCTGCCTGCAACATGCTATGCCTTGTCAAAGTTCAAAAAACTGGTTGTATGCCTGGAGACTTTTAGCACCTTGCCAATTTGCTGTGAGAGGAAAAAAGGTTGAAGATCTCTGCAATAAAGTTTTAAAAAGTAGGTCCCTATGCTAAAACGTTTGGGAATCATTGGGCAAGAAGATGGACCATAAGCAGTGATGTCATGCACCCACTACGCACCACTACGCGAGTACTGGTTCCTAGAAGTTGAGCTGGTCCCGCCCACTCGAAGCTGGCCCTGTTGGCTGGTTGGCTCAGCAGCTGCGCATGTGTACTGCATGCCCGCAGCCGTTGCCTGCACTTTCTGTAAGGAGGCAGGCAGGCAGGCGGCGTGGTGGTGGCGGCAGCAGCAGCAGCAAGGGAGACCCAGGAATAAGGCAGCAAGCGTGAGAAGGTCGGTTGCCTGGGGCTCTCGCTCCCTCCAGCCGCGCAGATCCAGCGTCCCAGTTCCTCCTGCAGCCTCCCCCCAGCCCCAGCCCCCACGCGGTCTTTTTTTGATCGCCCGTTGCCCCTCCTGCTCCTTGCCGGCTCCTTGCATTTAACATTAAAGTTAAATGGCTCCCTGTCCCAAAAGGGCTCACAATCTACTACAGTCTAGCCTGCTATTTAACCAGGGAACAGTTGAAGCAAACTATGTCTATACACATCTCTAGAAAGCAAAGCAATAGAAGTTAAATCAACACTAACCACAAGCTGAAGTTATTACAAACACGATCACATCCTTGGCAACAATCATGACCTCACTTCCTGCCACGACCTCACTTCCTGCCACGACCTCACTTCCTGCCATGACCTCACTTCCGGCTTATGACATCACTTCTGGTGGGCGGACCCCGACAAGTGCCAATCAAAAGTGAATACCTGTTCCTAAATCATTTGGATGACACCACTGACCATAAGCCTGACTTTATTAAGGCAGCTAACTCTGTCATGATAATTAATGTGTTTCTACACTGCAAGGAGGTGCTCCCCAATGACTCTGAAGCATGCATGTTCTATGCAATATCAAATGCAATCCCCTACAGTCACAGAATGCCATGTTTGATTCACAATTACTCATAAATTAATGGTCCTAATTGCACAGTCATATTTCTTCAGCCGTAAGTGAGGCTGCAAGCAGTCAGGCTTGTAAGAAAGATTTTAACTTTATTAAGCCATAAAAATCTCTTTATTAAGCTGTTCTGCATTATATGGATAGACAAGCTGTAGTGTTATGGTACTAAAAGTCATGTTTCCTTTTCTCTCTTCTCGCTGGTAAAACTTCAAGTTAATTCCCTTCCGGAACATAAATTTAATTGTTCTACTCACAATATTTCATCTTTCCCTTTGTATCAAATAATGAACAACTATAACCTTCAAATCTCTGGGATCTCATAGTCATAGGGAATTAGACTATGGCCCAGGAAGGCTCTTGGGCAGAGGTGCACCAGGGCGAAACTGCGCCCGTGGCATGCAATGTCGTGACGTCATGACATCATGACATCACGACGTTGTAGAGTGTGGCTTCTGTCCACCATGGTTCAGCCAACTTTGGCCAAGCCATGGCAGGAAGAAGCCAAGCACCTGCCTCCTTGTTTTGCCTGAGCAGCAGCCAGAAGACACCGCGCGCCTCCCCGGTTCGCAGAGCCGGGGGGGGGGCACGGTGTCTCCTAGGCACCACTTGGGCAGGTTTGCCCAAGCAGCAGTCGAGGGAAGGCTTGTGCCTCCTCGGCTGTGTGAGCTGGGGGGACGCGGCGTCTCATGGCCACCACTTGGGCAAAACCCGAGTGGCGGCCAAGGGAAGCCGTGAGCTGGGCGGGCGCATGTCTTCCCCTTGGCTGTGGCTCAGGCGTCTTCTTGGGTGCTGCATGGGGGGGGCTGAGGGCAATTGGTGCCCCCTGGCAAATGGCACCTCACACAATACCCTAGATATGCCTCTGCTCTTGGGTGCATTAAGATAAAACAGGTAACTGTGTGTATATAGGTCTTGAGAAGTAATTTTGCCATCCCTCTTACAGGAGAGGAAATTTTTTTTTTCTGTTATGATCAGCAGGGATAGGATTAGTGCTGTGATTCACAAACTATGAGCCATGGCTCCCTGAGGAGCCACAGCAACCAGCCAGGGGAGCCGCAGAGTCCTCATGAAAAACCCACCACTGTATACAATGACTGAATGGGGAGCTGCACCCAAAGGCCCAGTAGGTCAAGGGAGCTGCCCGTCAAAAAATGCAGATTAGGGGTTGGGCAGGTCAGGCCTTGGTCAAGCCCAGAATCCCCCTGGCCGGCCAATCCTGGAGCCGCAGTGTCAATACTGTCTACTGCTTCATGGGGGAGGGCAAGGGGTGTCAGGGGGGTATGCGCCTCTTTGCCTCAGGGCCCCCAGAAACTTGGTGCTGGGTTACAAAGCCTGGTCAGAATAATTTTGGTCTCCAATTAACTGAAAAATAAAATGGCCACATGGAGAAAAGCTGAGGGCATAATGATACATGGTAATGAAAAGAGGCCTGACTGAGGAGCGGGTTCCATGTAAAGCACACTGCAGTTTGATGGGTGTTCCTGTTCCTTTCAACTCCAGCAGCCCAGCAACAAAGTGGCCCTTCACCTGGCCTTTGATAGGAGCGGAGGCATGCTTGCCTATTTGCGAGTAAACCTTCACATGTGGCTCAGCTTGTTTCATGACCCACCAACAATTGGGTCACAACCCACAGTTTGGGAAGCACTGGCCTAGTGAAATATGAAAAAAATGCATTAATTTACAAAGGAACCATGCCCTTGAAACAGCCATTCCTGATGGGTAAGGAGAAATCTTCCAGTTCTGTGGGGCAAGACTGACTGAGGCATGCCACAAACAGAACTGAAGAGATGGGAATAGTCAACAAGGGGACTCAATTTAAAAAAAAAAAAACCCCCACTCCCACACACACTCAATAGCAAGAAATATTTTCAGCCATGTGGTACCAATTATAAACAATCAAAGATACCAGTGAAATTACGGGACATCCACCATTCTAAGCTATGATTGTTTTATGGGTTCATTGTACCTTGTATTCCACTCTTCTGATTGTTGGGTTACCTAGGAACAGACTGGGAGTCACAGTTTTCAGGTCCTTCTGTTCATTTGCATATTCTGCCTCCTCTCTCCAAATGACTGCAGACCAAAGGCCTTTGTGTGCATGTATAATCAGTTCTCATTATCCACAAGGGTTAGGTTCCGGAAAACCCTTGTGCAGTGATGGCGAACCTACGACACGCATGAAAGGTGACATGCCACAACATTTTGGGTGACACACCAGCATTCACCAACACCTGGCAACAATTGAGTTTGTTTTACTCAATATTTCATTTTTGTAATGAAATTATTTGACATTTGACATTTTTTATATAATGCATAGCACCACACATTTGGACTGTATTTTTTTTTAAAAAAATACATGAATATGTAAATAATTGTTTCTGATTTGTGTGTGCGGATGGGGGTGGTTGACATGGCAGCAGAGTCAGGTTAGACATTTTCTGAATTTTTGACATCCCAAGCCCAAAAGGCTTACTAGCACTGCCCTAGTGGATAGCAAATTCTGTGCATGTACAAAATTTGTACAGAATTTGGATTTTTTTAAAAACAAACACACCCTCGAACAATAGCTGATTTCTAATATATCAATTTCATTTTGGAGACACAATCAGGTAATTTGGATCTGTGAAATCTGGGAAGAAACATAATCAGGAGAATTTCAGAAGCATTCTTATTAAACAGAAAGGACCAAAACTCAGGAGGAGCTGTGAGAAGTCACATTCACCCTTTGGATGGCAATTCAAAATTTCATCTATGGGGATCTGCTGCCTGTTGTTGTTGTTGTTGTTGTTGTTCAGTCGCTTAGTCGTGTCCGACTCTTCGCGACCCCATGGACCACAGCACGCCAGGCCTCCCTGTCCTCCACTAGCTTCCGGAGTTCGCCCAATTTCATGTTCATCGCTTCAGTGACCCTATCTAACCATCTCATTCTCTGCCACCCCCTTCTCCTTTGCCTTCGACCTTTTCCAGCATGAGGGTCTTTTCTAAAGAGTCCTCTCTTCTCATGAGGAGGTGGCCAAGGTATTTGAGCTTCAGTATTTGCTGCCTATTATGGTGGGCCAATAACCTAGTGCATTGTCAATTGTTCAAAGTGGAACGTACATACCCACCAGTGAACACAGCACATCTGCAGTGCATGATTATCCATTGCTAGGAAAAAGCCTAGTCAGTGTGTTGTCAAGTTTCAAGTAGGGGCATTCAGAAGATCCAGCATAAATGCCAGCTGAGCCATGATGCTCACTGAGCTGCTCACTTTCTCTAGCCCAGCTCAAAGGGTTGCCGTAAAGATAAAGTGGGGCAAATGTTTTATGTTACTGTGAGCTCCCTGGAGGATGGGTGGGCTAGAAATATAGCAAGCAATCGTATTAGGCTCATTTTGCATCAATCTACGATGCTGATACCAGTGCAGCGTAAACTCTGCTTTTGACCTCAGTGGTAGCAAATTCAGGGCACAATCCTAACCTGGAGTTAGGCCGGCACAGTTAGGCCAGCAAAGTTTGGCCAGCACAAGGGACACTGTAAAGTGTGTTTGGACCACTCTCACAGTTAGGGAGGATGGCAAACGTCTGTGTGCTGGCCTCTCTGATTCAGAGAATGGTTCAAACATACTTTACGGCGTCCCTTATGCCAGCCAAACTTTGCTGGCCTAACTGTGCCAGCCTAACTCCAGGTTAGTATTGTATTCTCAGTGGGGGTTTCCTGTGTGACAAGGGCACTTAATCATTACATATTTTCTGTGATATTTAATTACCCTTTCATTGAATTTCAAAGGGAGACCATTTTATATGCATGTTTATTGTTTAGCTTGATGGACAATTTTCTGGCATTTAAACTATCTGTACAACTTTTATCACAACAGTTTATGATTTTAAGAGCAGGTCGATCAATGTTGCCTTGTTTGTTCGCCGCTAGTAAAACCTTGTTTAATTTAAATGACTGCAGTTTTACACCAACAGCTCAAGGTCAGTGCTAACCGTTGAGTGCAGGCTGGTTGAACGTAGTCAGCAAACGACTGTCAAGAGGGAAGAGAGACGGCTACTCTTCCCAAGGACCTTCCAATAAGGATTGCAGTGCAAGCCTTTTACCTGAACTAACAACAGGGAATGAGAATGCAAGGCCCCAACAAATCATCATCTGCTGGCGTAAGGCCTTCTGTGCAATCCATCTGATGGGAGAGAATAATTTCTATCCTCTCTCCTGAATTCAGGAATATGATGGGGACCTCTAGAGAGGGGGTTGCTCCCTAGACCTCTCCAGAGAGCATCCTATGCAATTCTCCCTTTCTCTTAGGCTGCTGGTGTACCACATGGCCTGTGCTGTATTCAGTGCATGTTAGAAGGTGGCTAGATATTTTCCCCCTTACTCCAAGAGATGCCTCAGCCAGCCCTATGGGGTTACTCAGATGTCCACCAGCCACGTCTGCCCCCACCCAGAAATACCCCCTCCCTGCTGCCCTCCCCACGGCCCTGCACCAGTTGCCACAAATCCTACCTCTGCCTGTGGCCCTGGGCCAGGAGGATGCAGGGCTGTTCCTGTGATTAGCACAGACCTCTTTAACACCTCTGCTTGATCACCCCAACAGAGGAAGCAAGCGTAAACCACCCAACATAGATAAGCAAACCTATGGGAAAAGGGATAAGCAGGATCAATACATTGGTATTCCGTTTCCCCTCTAGATTTGCCAGGTTTTCAAAATGACAATAAGGGACACAAAGGTATCAGTGATAGATAGATAGATAGATAGATAGATAGATAGATAGATAGATAGATACTGCTTTCTATCAAACCACTCCATGGTTACCAGAAATGATATAAAAATTATGCAGTTAGCCATGGCGAGGCAGCAGCAAGCAGCAACAGCAGCAGAATTTTAGAATCGGATTTTTAAAGTACCATTCAACATTGATACGGGACACAATTTTTAAATCTGAAATATGGGAAGTGCCTTATAATAACGGACACCTGGCAAGTCTACTCCCTGGCAAGCCTACTCCCTGGCAGGTTTGCTTCCCTGTATAGGGTAAAATCCTTGTATTTTGTGATCTTTTCAAATTCCTTTTCTTCCACTCGTCTTATTATAATTAGTATTTCTTCCACTTATTATCATCATTGTCATCATCATCTGACTGGTCCTTCTGTGTGTTGGTTCTGGACTTGAGCAAATGATAGATGTTAATCTACAGGTCCAACCTTTTTCTATACTGATTTTTGATCCACAGATTAAGCTCAACACTGATGACCACTGAAAGGACTCTGCTGATCCCTGGAGAAAGGAAAAAAAACAGCCCTTTTCAATCCCCATTCTAAACACTGCCTTTTTAGGGAGTCAGACTAGCAGAACTGCTATTTTGAGGCTTGCTCTGAGAAAAGTGACCCCCTCCCTTTGCTCTGGCTCACATTCCATTCTTCAGTGAGCCAGGGCTAGGAGAGGGGGTCACATTTCTTGGAGCAAGCTGCACACTAGTAGTTCTAATTTATTGTATGACTGACTTGTGTTTTAACTGCTTTTATTTAACATGATTTTTTTTGTATCAGTAGGCAGTCCCAGAAACAAACCCCAGCAGATACCAAGGTCCCACCTGTATAAATGTTAATGTTCGGTGCCCTTTGGGGCAGAAAGGTGGGATATAAATAAATAAATCTCATTTTTTCCTCAGAGATAATTGCTAATATGTTATCAGTGGCTGCAGCAAGAGAGGAGTGAAGATGCACAATTCAGTTCTGGCTACATGTAAACAACATGATTACTCTTCATTTTTACGTAGCACCTTCAATCAATCTCAATTGAATTATCTGGCATTAAGTGAAGGGGACAGCAGGGAAATAAGTGGCGGGAAAACACAATGCGAATCAATGCAAATGATTTGTTTCCTGGAGATTAGATCAAATAACAGGAGGGGATAAAATTAACCAGTGATCAAATTAAGTGGAAAGCATTGCATGAGGCAGTGTAGTCAAGTGAACTGTGCCTGGCTTGAACTTGATACCTGCAAGACGTGGATTCAAATCCTAGACCTGTCGATGTGCTTTGTGGTTACTTCCACTTCAGTTCATTAAGGTGTTAGTGTTGCATGTTCATTAAGCCCAGCTTACTGCTTAGTTAGGCTGGGGAAACATCCCCATACTTATTTTAGGCTTCAATATATTTTCATTCAAAGTCTGACAGCCCAATCCTATTAGGGCTGTACATTGGCAGAACACATGTTCCATCAGTGTAGTCTGCCTTAGGGCAGTTGTAAAACACAGTCCAGCAGTATGCAAAGTCGCGCACTACAGAGCGATATCATGGCAGAGATGCTGGAGCGGCCTCTTGGTGCCAGCGGATTGTTGCAGGCCAGCCAATGAAGGTAGGCAGGTGTGTGTGTGTGTGTGGGGGGTGTCGAACAGGGCAGCAATGGGGTGGGGGAAGGGTGGATTGGATCCGGGAAAGCGCAGGTTCAGCAGCAGCAGCACCTGCCATATCCTAGCCCCCATCAGGGACCTGATTGCAGAGTAGTGGATTAGAGGTTCACAAAATACTAGTACATAAGCAAAACTGTAATGATTAAATTACCTAACCAAAAAGCAGGGAGCCCAAAACGCCCATGGGAAATGTGTGTTCAGAAAAAGACAATGTTCTACTCACTCATTTCCCCAGAGGGGAAAATATCCATACAGAAAATCCAACTAGAAGTAGAAGTAGTAGAACTACTACTATTACTACTACTACTACTACTACTACTACTACTACTACTACTACTAGCAGACTACTACTGAAGTAGTAGTCGTCTGCTACTACTGCTACTAAGTAGTAGTAGTAGTAGTAGTAGTAGTAGTCGGATGCAACTCTGCAAAGTTGAGTTGCGTTGCAACAGGAATGCCTATGCATTCACAGTACCTTCCAAAGGAATTATTATGCTATATATTATTATGCTATACATAGGAATTATTATGTTATATATGTTCATTATGAGCACAAACATGTGGCTGCCTACTCAGAAGTAAGTTCCATTGCCTATAATGAGGTGTACTCTCAGGAAAGTGTACATACAATTGCAGCTTAAAACTGCAACCCTATACACTTATCTGGGAGCAAGTTGTATTCTCTTGAGACTGCAATTCTAACCAACTTTCCAGCACTGAGATAAGAGCAATGCAGCTCCCAGGTAAGGGACAAACATTCCCTTCCTCTATGACTACTGCTCCACTGCAGGATGCAGCACATGCCCTGTTAGCTCGGCTAGGTCAGTGCTGGAAAGTTGGTTAAGATTGCACCCTCATTGTGGTTTACTTCTGAAATATTTGGATTATTCCAAATAGTTGGATTATTCCAGAACAAGCCTGATTGAGTTGAATGGGATTTCTTCTCAGGTACATGAATAAAGGATTGCAACCTAATGGCCTATTGGGCCGCTGCATTGCTGGAACTGATTTTCCACTGTGCCTTACAGCCAGTGATGTCATACACCCACTACGCACCACTACGCGAGTACCGGTTCCTAAAAGTTGAGCTGGCCCCACCCACTCGAAGCTGGCCCCATCGGCTGGTTGGCTCAGCAGCTGCGCATGCGTACTGCACGCTCGCAGCCGTTGCCTGCACTTTCTGTGAGGAGGCAGGCAGGCAGGCAGCGTGGTGGTGGCGGCAACAGCGGAGCGAGAGGACCGGAGGTGGTAGCAGAGGCAGCAGCGGCAGCAGCGGCAGCAGCAGCAGCGAGGGAGACCCGGGAATAAGGCAGCAAGCATGAGAAGGTAGGCTGCCTGGGGCTCCCGCTCCCTCCAGCTGCGCAAATCCAGCGTCCTGGTTCCTCCTGCAGCCTCCCCCCAGCCCCAGCCCCCACGCAGTCTTTTTTTGGTCGCTCGTTCCCCCTCCTGCTCCTTGCCGGCTCCTTGCATTTAACATTAAAGTTAAATGGCTCCCTGTCCCAAAAGGGCTCACAATCTAATACAGACTAGCCTGCTATTTAACCAGGGAACAGTTGAAGCAAACTATGTCTATACACATCTCTAGAAAGCAAAGCAATAGAAGTTAAATCAACATTAACCACAAGCTGAAGTTATTACAAACACGATCACACCCTTGGCAACAATCATGACCTCACTTCCGGCTATGACCTCACTTCCTGCCACGGCCTCACTTCCTGCCACGACATCACTTCTGGCTTATGACGTCGCTTCCGGTGGGCGGACCCCGACAAGTGCCAATCAAAAGTGAGTACCTGTTCCTAAATCATTTGGATGACACCACTGCTTACAGCTATCACAAATGGTGACATGCTATTCAGAGCAGCCAGGGTACTGCTGTTTGCCAACAGCTGGCCAACTCCCGATGCCCGTAAATCATCAGAAGGAAGGGCAGAAGGTGGGGTGAGCAAATTTGTGGGTTTGTGATGACACAAACATATGTCATGCTGCTTCACCCACATTCTCTGCCTTGATTATTTGAACTGGGCACAGAAGCGGCAAATAAAAGAGAGAAAAGCCACTTGATTGCAAGATCAGCATATTAGGAGGTCTCTGCAGAATGTTTTATGCTTTGCTCATGAAAAGGCCAACTACGCAATCACGTAAAGGGAATGACGACCCGGAAAGGACTGATCTCCTTTTATTATTGCACATTTCTCGAAAGTAATTGTGTTTTTCCTGTTTCGTTTCTCTTGATTCGGTTGCTGTTCGCTGAGTATTTATTACTCCTCAGACAGATCCTGAGGCCACAGTATCCTGAGTAAGGGTAGGAAAGAAAAGCCTTGGGGAGCATAAAGCAGAGTGATGGATTTCCTTTCTACAGTTGCGGATTAATCTTGTTCTACAGCCTTTGAGTGAAGGGAAGCTGCTATCTGCTTCCAATTTCCCAATGGCTGAAGAACCCTCAGGAAGGGCACTGACTGCATAAACAGTAACGATAATTACAGTCAACCTAAATTTCCCCTCTGCCTCCATCCCTTCCCAGTATCGGGGTTGGAAAGTGAAATGGATGCTGTTGTGCAGAGGTGGAGAGTAACTAACCTGAAATTATTAATTACAGTCAACAGGGCAGGGAGCGGGGCCTTGGAGAGGCATGTGGTGGGTGGGCAGTGGGCACGTATCAGCTCAGTAGTGTCATCCGGCAGCTCATTGCCAGATGACACCGCTGTATCAGCTGAGCTTCCTCTGCTAATATTCTGACCACCGTTTCTGCCTCAAACCCTCCCCCCTTGGGTCTGGTGCGGCTCTGGGTAGACCTATTGGAGGCCATGTGGGCATGTAGTAGGGTACGTTTTATAAACCTGTTACTTACCTCTCCACCCCACTTGGTCTCTGCCTGCCTGCAGGATGCAGAGGATTCTGTGCTGGCAGTGCTATGCCTTGCATTGCCTTTAGGATTGGGTCATAAAATATGTGAATAAATATTGCAAGCATTCATACAAGTCAGATCTGGATAGGTAAGAGTGATTTTGTTGAAAACACAAAACACCGCATTTTGATGTTAAAGATATTTTCCAGTAATTAAAAATACTTTTCCTATTAGAAATAATACTGTGGCTGCATCTGCTGACATTATATCACATACCTAGTACAGTGGTATTCAAACTTTTTAGACCGGGACCAATGTTTTAGAATGGCACTTCTGTTGGGACCCACCGGAAGTGATATCATTAACCTGGAAGTGCTATTGTGGCAGGAAGTGACATCATTAAGCAGGAAGTGCTGTCATTGTAATATATGACACTCCTGAAATGCAAATTGGCATTCTTGGACTACAGCAATTGCACAACCATGAAACATCCCTGACAGAAAGCAAGATTAGGACAAAATATGATGTAAAAGCACTGGACTAAAAACATTAAAAAAAAAAAAACCCTCACTTGAAAATTCAACCTGTTAACTCTCAGAAAAGGAATATAACAAGAGGAAGGTCTGCATTTTCCATGATGGCTGCTCCCAGCTTTTCATGACCGACCTGACATCAGGTCGCTACCCACCAAGTGGGTCCTGCCCCACACATTGAATAATACTAACCTAGTACATTTTTAATGCACTTAGTTACTAAAAATCAGTACTTGGAATGAGAACTTAGAATAAAAAACAGATCACCACTTTCTGCCTTTCAAATAACAAAATCTGCAAAAGAACAAAAACAAAACATCCCAAATGATTGTGGCAGAATCAGACTGAGGAGTCACAAAATGGAATCTTATCCAGACTAACAGGACCGGGGACCCATTGTATTGATATAATATTGCAAATATAAAATGAAATCATTACCAACCCATATGAAATACAACAGTCCAAACCCACGAGACCGAAGAGAACTGTGGCAGATTCACCTGGAATGTATGCCACCATGGAGCTACAGGATATGATTAGACAATGCCAATACCTGTAGGGGAGAACCATGGTTCAATGGCACATGGCTTGCATGCAGCAGGTCCATGTTTAATCCCTGCCGTCTCCTGAACATGCTCAGGAAGAAGGGCTGGAGAGGTTGCTACCTTAGATCCTAGAGTGCTGCTATCGATCAGGATAGGCAATACTGAGGCAGGTGGACCAGCGATCTGACTCAGGAAGGGGCAGCTTCATATGCACCACACTGGCATCACGGTAACCATGGACCTCAGAGGAATAAGGAAGGGAAGACTATGGAAAGGGTGCTGAACAATGTTTCTCTGTTGTAACTATCACCCCATCACAAACCTAAGGCTTGTCCATCATCTGCCGCTTTGCACAGAATGCTGATTAGGTCCAGGCATCTATTCAGGACAACCTCTGCAAGCATCCACTAGATTTTGACTGAGAAAGGGTACTCATTTCCCAACATTCTGATAGATTTTAAAATGTTTCTTATCTCAAACTAGCAAACCTCTAATGTTATGGGGCAGGTTCGTGAATTGGATCGGCAGGATCTGATTGTAAGTGAGAGCCATATACACAATATGGAGAGTATGTCGCTCTTCCTGCATACGATCTGAGACTCTCAACACTTGCAGATGCCGATCGATATCACTCCACGCTTAGCAATAAGGTTAGTAGCTCACACTTTAAACTTTCAATCCCAGTCAACCAATAATTCTTACAGCAGCTGACCTTTTTGTTAAGAATAAAATGTCAGGCGTTGCTTATGTAGGTAAAAGGAGAAAAAGAAAGATTTAATTTATATAAAATCATACTTTTTTGTTTCATGGGGTCTCTCGTGGCCTAATCTTTGCTGAAACTTCAATAGTTTTTGAGGAGCCAAAAATCTCAGTGTAAAATCCCAGTGGTTGCATCAAACCCTCTTCCTTTTCAAGAGTTCTGTTCCTCCACTTAAAAACATCAGTGGTGTTTTGGGGGGGGGGAAGCAATAGGTTTTTCAGGATCTTGAATGCCTATGTAAAGTGGCCCTTCCTCCTTGCTGTCTGAGCCATTCACGGCTGTGAGGGCACAATCCTAACCTGGAGTTAGGCCAGCAAAGTTATGCCAGCAAAGGTTGGTTGGCACAAGGGCCACCGTAAAGCATGTTTGGACCTTTTTTTTTTTATTCAGAGAGACCAGCACACAGACATGCGCCAGCTTCCTTGACTCTGAGAGTGGTCTAAACTCCCTTTACAGTGGCCCTTGTGCCAAGCAAACTTTCTTGGCCTAACTCCAGGTTAGGATTGTGCTCTGAGAACCGAAAACCCACAGTGATCATTTTTCAGAGGTCTTCCAGAGGCATTCTGAGGTCTGGGAAGGCTGTGCACTGTCTCTGTGGCCTTCAGAAAACTCTCTGGACATGACCAGGAGCAGAGCTCCTGCCAAAACCATGGGCTCAGGACGCACAGTTAGTTAAAACCAAGGATTCAGAATCTGTGGATAAACAGTCTGGACCTGAGTTTATTGACATTTTTCATCATTGATTGATGTACTTTGATATGTAAACCATTTTGTGGACTTTGTGCTGAAAAGTGTTGCATGAACAACAATAGCAACAATAAGGCTGTACAAATTACCCTGCTGCTTCATCACATCACATTCACCTATGCACTTTGACAATGGTTTGTATAAGATTCTAGTCTGAATTTCTTTTATTTTTTCTGTGTTGTGGAAAAGCCAATGCACAAAATGACCCCATCTCATATCATTAAATGGGAGTGGGCATATCCAAAAGAAACATTTGGCTGCTGAAAAGATTAAACTGGCACATTTAACTTGAGTCACTGTTAACCCAGAAAGACCTTTTTGAAGGTGAGATGAACCATTTTTCTCAGGAGTCAAAGAAGTATACCATTTTTGATGCAATGTCTTGTGATGCCTTGTTCGTTCAAGAAAGGTCATTACCACATCAGTTTGAATGAGCTCATGTTTGCTACTCATTAGTCCTGGCATCTTCATGAGGCCAGGCTGGGCAAACCAAACCCACTGCTCAAACTGCTCAAATTGCAGTGATGCAAATTGCAGACACAACATGACCGTTAGGATGCTGGCCAAGAGAGCAGATTAAAAACAGAGGGCAAGTCTATCGATGGCGTCTCGTCACGATGACAATGCGCTATCTGTGGATTCCACAGCAGTATGAATGACAGTTGCAGGTGTACAATGATAGAAGCATGCAATTTTCCCAAACTAGAAAATACTAATAGTGTAGACTTACCTTGCAAGGAAGGTACTCCAGTCCCATGATTATTCTGGGTGCTCTCTTTTGTATATATTTCCAGCTCTACAATATTCTCCTTGAGGTGCGGCAATCAGAACTGTACACAGTATTTCAAACGTGGCTGCACCATAGATTTATAGATTTATATAAGGTAGATTTATATAGATTTATATAAGGTAAACTCTTACTAGTTTTATTCTTGATTCCTTATGACCCCTGGCATGGAATTTGCCTTCTTCATTGCTGCTTCACACTGGCTCCATGCTTTCATTGAGTTATCCACCATGATCCCAAGATCTTGTGTGTGTGTGTGTGTGTGTGTGTGTGTGTGTGTGTGTGTGTTGTCACCAACAGCTGAGATCCCATCTGTGCACATGTGATGCTGGGATGTTTTGCTCCACTTCAGATTTACTGATAATGAACCATCTTTGCCATTTGGCTGCCCATTGACCAAGTTTGGAGTGACCCTTTTGGAGCTCTTCATTATGCTTATCACCTTGAATGGTTTTGGCGTCATCTGTCAGGAATTGCAATCATAATATTACACTGCATCATGGCTAGAGCAGACAGTGATAGATAGGTCTATGAACAAGACAAACAGGACATATACTATACAAATCTCAACATAATTCAGATAGAAGAATGTCCTGACTGCTAAAGCAGCTTGACTTTCATTACCTGTTCCACTATGAATTCGCTATATAACCTTCCCAGGACTATAAGAACAACAGAGCAGGGTGTGTATATAATGGGATGTCATCTGCACATGATCTTAAGGTTTTTTTTTTTATCATAATGTAGCTTGACATAGATGGGGAAATGGTCATTGTATGACGTCTTTCAACAATCCCTTAAAATTTGCTTCTGCAATTCAGTTTTAGGGAAATAGGCTTGAAACTGTGACAATCTTTAAATTCTTCTTTGCTGTTTTCTCTGGAGATTTATAATTAGATCTGTAAAAAAAATGCTCTGCTCCCCTGCTTACTGGTGGTATGAAGATATAATCAAGAGTGAAGGAATATGCAGCAGGGTATCAATGAGAAACTGTTTGCATTATCATATGAAATGAAAGAAGGGTTTGATTTATATTTATGCAGCCTTTTGTCAATCAACAATATTTATGTGTATCGGTACAGAGCGCATAACACAGCAGCACAGTTGTGGAAGAAATACCAGCGTTAATATGTATTGCAACCACATCAATCCTTATAGCATTGTTACTCATCCGTACCCCCTGTTGCCAAGGTTATTTTTTTTGATAACGGTGGTGTTGGCATGCTGCTTTGACATACACATTGGAAAAGTAAAAATACCTAACAGTGGACTTTGATTAAATTCAGAACCAAGTTATATGGTACCCTTGTGTCAAGGACTGGAGTCAGTCAGGGAAGGAGCACTATGATTCTTAGTTAAAACAGCCCTAAAGTGGAATTAATGGCCTGCATCATTTGACTTGGTTGGTCTTCTGCTTGCCTGTTCCTTCCACAACCATTCTGGGTCATCACTTTCTAAAGACTGATAAAAAAAAAAGTCTTTTCATTTTCATAAAACACTGCTCCTGCCAAGCTTGAGGTGTGTGTGTGTGTGTGTGTGTGTGTGTGTGTGTGTGTGTGTGTGTGT
>JAJKFI010000012.1:18996440-19011306 GCA_029204185.1 Lerista edwardsae | reverse complement strand
TGTGTGTGTGTGTGTGTGTGTGTGTGTGTGTGTGTGTGTGTGTGTGTAAACCCCCAGGGGCCCAGGGTATGACAAAACTATCCCAGGGCACAATCCTAACCTGGAGTTAGGCCGGCATAGTTAGGCCAGCAAAGTTTGGCCGGCACAAGGGCTACTGTAAAGCGCGTTTGGACCACTCTCGGAGTCAGGGAGGATGGTGCACATCTGTGCTGGCCTCTTTGCTTCTGAGAGTGGTCCAAACATACTTTGCAGCGTCCCTTGTGCCCAACTTTGATGGCCTAACTGTGCTGGCCAAACTCCAGATTAGGATTGCACTCCCATTCTGAAAAATGCTTTCATTTAGCTTCAACCTTGCTTGTGCTCAGTTAAAACAATTAAAACTTGTTTCAAAAATGTAGTAACATCCGGTTTACAGGAAAATTAAGGGAGGGGGTGCCCCAATCAGGCATTGCGCCCTGGGCCCATGCCAGCTCTCAGCGGCCCAGCCTCCTGCTGTGCTTTATGTGAATGTGCTGAAGCAATGGATTATCTTTCCTGGGGATGGATAGTCAAAGTATTTTTTACAGAAATCAACATAGCTATCTATAGGCCACACTATCTTATCGCCCACTGCTCAGACATGTACAGAATGGCCCTATTGCCATTACGCAGAGGCACGGCATTTATTGAAGATCAGGTTGTCCTGGCAGTGATGCTGGCAGTTCTTTGTAGCATACGGTGTGGCTTTTTTAAGATATGTGAGCAGAGTGCACCTGCTCCCCATACTGAGTGTTTAGGTTGATGCATGGTGAACTGGTTGAATCACTGGCATTTGGGCAAATTTTTGATTAAATTGCTCTGCTGTTCTTTCTGCTGTATGATTTATTACCATTAGCAACATCAATAACATTTATATACCACCTTTTGCATAGACTTACATAGGCATAGACTTACATCATAGGCTGAGCATAAACCTCATTATCCAGCGGGATTTTTACCAGCATTATTCCATGCGAAAAATCTCATAGCAGTGCCATTTCTCCAGATGTTTCCCTTCACAGTGTAGTTGACATCCGGGCTACCGGTTTCTTGTACTTTCTTGCACCAAAAGGTATGTTTGGACCACTCTTGGAGTCAGAGAGGCCAGCACACAGATGTGCATCATCCTCCCTGTCTCTGAGAGTGATCCAAAGATGCTTTACAGTGGCCCTAGTGCCTGCCAAACTTTCCTGGCCTAACTGTGCCAGCCTAACTCCAAGTTATGATTGCACTCTCAGTCTTGCTCCATCTCAGTCTTCCATCTAAGCAACTGGCCCTACTTAGCTTTTCAGACAAGGTGACAGCTCAACCTCCAGACCACACCTCCTGCCCAGTTGAGGTGTGGGCCTCCTGCCTCCACCTCCTGCCCTCCTGTGCAGTCCAACTTTTCTACTGGACTGCAGAAACCCTAAAGTAGCCCAATGCAGACTCTTGACATATTTACTATTCACACAGAAGGGACATAGACCTGCTACGATCAGTGATGGTGCTGTCACCTGATTGGGTCACAAATGCTGAGAACGCAGATCCCCAATTCATGGACATTACCACAACTCAGCCATATTCAGTTTCAATCTGAAAAAGCGGTTCTGACGTACTGTCAACAATTGATACACAATAAACAGAGCCTGATGTCATTAGCAGTGTGGATGGCAGCAATTATGAACACGGTTATCTCCATATTTGGCATGTAGATTGCATGGATCTTAAGGCTATTTTCACAAATCAGCTGCCCTTTCCCTTCAAGGGAAGTTTTTCAGTCTTAAAATTTTGCTCTTTGAAGGGTTATATGAAAACATACTGATAATGTCAATCATTATCCACTGGTGTTAGGTTCCTGAAAATCCTTGCAGATAGCAAATTCACAGATAACAAATCATTTCTCCTATGTGATCAGTGGGACTATGTGCAAGAGGTACCTTATCTGCCATCAGAAGAATCCAGCAGAGGCCCTAAAGAAGCCAGCAGAGTGCACCAGGAAGTGCCAAAAGATCTCTGAATGCTGCAGGGACCTTCAGAATGGCACCTGCGACCAGCACCGACCCCTTTAAAGTGTTTAAGGGGTCCATGCTGGTTGCAGGTGCCATTCTGAAGATCCCTGCAGCCTTTGGAAGGTCTCTGCATAGTGGATAATGAGGACAGAGGCACATATAATGAGGAAAATAGCAATTCTGCCCCTTGCAGATAAGCAAGGTCACAGATAGCGAGGTTGGATATAACGGGAATTGACTGTATATGCAGCTATCCTTTCATGGATTAAACAATTCCCTTAGGAGGAAACATTTAAATTCATCTCCTCCAACACTGCAGTGTGGGGAAGAGGAGAGGAAGTGTATGATTGATCACAATCACCCCACATAAGTCGACTGTACCTGTTTTAGCCATTCTACAAAAGTAATAGCTGGAAATGACAAGAGCATGAATACCTAGTCCAACCACTAGGTGGCAATCTTGTATTGTATGTTGTAGTCTGCCTCCACTAGCCAGCCAACAGGAAACTTCAGTGTCCTCTGCAGAACTTGAAATTTTATATCTACTATTTTTTAGGTCTGAATTATGTATGGTGGTTTTATTATATGCACTACCATCCACTAGGGAGAGCATCACCAAACATATTTTCTTTTGGCCTGCAGCGGTTAGTGTCATACCGAGTGAGTGCTATTGATGGAAAGCCAGCAGTGTATGTAGACCAATTCCTTTGCCTATTCATTTACACAAAAATAATGCTTAAAAATGGCAAGGATTTGCTAGGAGGCTAAAATAACGCTATCTGTGTTAAGTGCGCAATGTATTGGGTGGCTTACAGTGCAATCCCATGCCTGTTTATGGAGAACTAAATCCCACTCTTGTCCAATGGGGCTTACTCCCAGGGAAGTGTGTGTAGGAATGCGGCCTTCATCTTGTCAAGTCCTGATCAATGGTTTGCTGCAGAGAGAGAGAGAGAGAGAGAGAGAGAGAGAGAGAGAGAGAGAGAGAGCGCGCCCCCGGGGGGGGGGGGGGAAACATTATTTCGTTGGTATTTTTAGTACCTGGGAGGTGCAAGTGATTAACTCTCATTCTTGAAGCATGAGCGGCCAGTTATCAGAACCCATCCAAGATCTTTTGGCAGAAGCTCTTCCTACTATTAGACAACAGTCCTCCCACTTGTGATCCTGGCCCCTGTGCTACCTGGGGCCAGGTACTCAAAATGTCGCCCCGTCATGCTTCTCCCCCGTTTGAGTCTACAGGCCTTCTGAGGGCCTGTAAACACCTGTGTTTTTTCCAGAAGTGACGTTTTTCCAGAGAGGGCCCTCCCTTTTTGTTTAGAAGAAGAAAAATAGGCAGTTGGGGTAGGGAGTAGGTCATGGCTGCGCCTCCTGCCAGGTTGTACCCCAGGGCATTTGCCCCTGACCCCCCCCCCCAGGTACTGCCTTCCACTGCCACTGCCACTGCCTTCCACTAATTAATATAATGTACAGTCCATCTGAATGTTCTCTTACACGGACCACATCGACCATGGCTTCATGCAGCTCCCATTCAGTTCAATGGGAACTGCTCTAGAGTTGAGTGATCTATTTCCCACTCTGTGCCCTTTGTAGGAGAAGATCAAGGCAGCCACCCTACTTTGCTTTAGGATAGGGCCATCTCTGCCAATCTCTGTGAAATCTTATATGGCTGGCCTCTGTGTGCTGGCCTCTGAATCCGAGAGTAGTCCAATACAACCGTAGTTTACGGTGTCACTCGACTAGCCAAACTTTGCTGGCCTAACTGTGCTGCCCTGACTCCAGGTTAGGATTGCGCTTTAAGGTGTACATAAAATATTCCAGTCTTCAACCAAGTTAACATATTAATACAATCAGTGGTGTTATGCTGCCGGAACGCTGGGCAGGACATCCGGGTGATCGACAGCCCGCCCATCGCGTTCTGCAGCGTTACGCCGTTTGCGTAACCAATTACATCGCTTGTGTACGTTACGCAAACGGCGTAATGCTGAGGAACGCGATGGGCGGGCTGTCGATCACCCGGATGTCCCGCCCAGCGTTCCGGCAGCATAACACCACTGAATACAATGTATAAATAGCTGTGAATACTATTCATGAATAGAACTGAGTACTGAAAGCAAAATATGTTGTGGATATGTTTGCGTAACCAATTACTTCGCTTGTGTACTATACGTCGGGCACAAAAGGCAGGGTAAAAATCTAATAAATAAATAAATAAATAAATAAATAAATAAATAAATATGTTTGGATAAAGCTGGATGCTGCTTTATGTAGCTGTTGCCTGTATACATCCCAGAATCACAGAGAAAAAACCCTGTGAGTCATTTAAACAGGTGCAGGGCAAACCTCAGCATATTTCCTCGGAATTAAATCCTGCTGTGTTCTGTTGATTTAGGAATGCAGTTCAGTGTTCAGTGTGTATTTAGGAATACAGAAGAAACTTCCGACTCTGTCTGACAGTTCTAACAACTTGTCTTTAAGGAAAATTGGTTTGTTTTTGGTGGCCTAAATTAAGGCACCCCCTTTTGTGCACTCAATTTACAATGATTAATGTGGTTTTCTAATGACTTACAGTCAGATTTTGACATTTGTACACATAAGGCACATTGTAAATTGAATGTGGCTGTGCACAAGTAAGGAAACGTGTTTTCTGTGCCACTCTGCACAGTAAATAGTTGGAACTTTTACAGCCCAATCCTATGCATGTCTACTCAGAAGTAAATTCCATTGTGGTCAATGAAGCTTACTCCCAGGTAAGTGTGCAACCTTATGGCCCAATCCTAAAGCTGTTGAGCGGCACCAGAACAAGTGCTCCAGCAGCGCTAGACAATTTCCAGCTGTTGCAAAAGGTGACATGCAAGAGCACAGTCTGGCCACTGCCACAAACAGTAAGTGGCTGGCTCCACTGGCCTGCAGCCACCAGACACCTGCCGGCACAGGTAAGTCTGTGCAGCAGATTGGGAGAGGCAGGGGCTGCACGGAATGGGGTGGTGATGGGTGCAGAAGGGTTGGTTCTTTTTGGAGGGGGGGGAGTTAGCAGATGGAATCTCTTAGCTCCAGAGCTCGGTCACCCTCCTCGTCAATAGCCAGTGGCAGGACTTTTAAACCCAGCCACCTAGAGCACTTTTCTCCCCCACCTTCTGCCCCTATCTGAAGCACCTGGATATAATGTTCCAGTCACCATAGCAAATGGATTGGGGAGCAAATGGATTGGGGCTGTTGCGAGCTGTGTGATTTGCAGGTTTGCAGTAGCATCCCCAGAGTGGGGGCACAATGCTATGTTTTGCAGACACCTGAAAGTGCCATGGTAGTGGCCCGTCCCCTTCACCTTCAGAGCCATTCTGGGCATTGAAAGCAAAGCAAAGAAGATGCCTTCTCTTTGCTCTTGCCACCCAGAATGTCTCCAAAGGCGAAGGGGAGGGGCCAGTTACATGGCGCATTCAGGCAAAACTTAGTGCTGTGCCCCACTCTGGGACAGCTACTGGTGGTTTGTCCCTGTGCCATGTCCCTGTGCCATGTCTTCTGCCTGAAAAACTGGGTGCAGTGTCATTTGATTCAGGATGGGGCAAAGAGAAGCTGGTTTCTCCCTGGTTGGGGGGTATATTATCAGATAGAAATGAATTTGCCGAGGCATAAGAATGATGTCAAGGGTCCGTCAGGTAGAGCACAGGAAGATTATGCCAGAAGATCTAAGAAACCTGGTGACAGCATTGCCAAGACTGTAGGTTGGTTGGCTGGTTCAAATGTTGAAATTCAAAATGGCGGAGTCTTCCATTCAACAGAGTAATTCCTCTATCATCCCTTCCCTCTCAAGCACACTCCTTTGGCTGCTGCAGACATTTTTTGCAAGGCCTGTAAATCTGGCAAGATGGTGAAGCCTTTCGTGACTAAATGATGACTCTCATTAACTTTAAAACCAGTTCTATTGCTTTCTGTGGGAGAATGTACTTGTTACATTTGTCCCATTGAAATGAATAGAGACTGTAAAAAGTTTTGTTGCCTGGATTGAACCCATTTCTACTCAGCAGTAATTGGCACTTAATCCAGTGTGATCCTTGTGAGAAATTCATAATATGCCTGGCAATTAGGTTTGGGTGGCTCCCTCAAAATGGCCACCTAATGTTCCATTTCTTCCATGTGGCTCTGGGAGACCACATAGTCCATGTGGAGAACAATTAGGCGAGAGCCCCCACTGAATCTAGACCCTACTGCTTTCTGTGGTCTCATTCTCCAGTCCAGGGACAACCCTCTGCCTTGTCAAGATGCTGGGAGGCAGCTGGAAAGGCGGGCGAACTGGAGCCACAGGCTTGAGGGCTTTTACCGCCTACATTGGCTATTGCTTTGCCTCTCTATTGGCCCGTTCGTATGTGAATCCACCAGTCATATCAGAATCCCTCATTACAATAATCCCCCAATCTGCTGCTTGTACAAACTCCTCAATGCATATTGACTATCCCTAGCATAGCTGGCAATACTTGTCAAACGTCTGGTTGTCAGAAGCTCCCCTCATGAGACGAGGGCGCCAGCTATTGCGATCAACTGCTTGACATTCTTTTCAAGCTATGCACATCTAAGCCTTCAGGTGTCTTTAATGAGACACGAAAACTGTAGGAGAGCAGAGATACTCTTCACAATTGCTCCGGAAATCTGGGAGGTTATATTCTCAAGGGTCATTGTGTTTCTTCTGCCATGAGAGCTGCATAAAGCATATCCTGCCACATTTCCTCACTAAGCCTTACTTTGTCAGGTATAGCTCAGCTCACCAACTCTTATTGGCAAAATAGGTTGTCATTTATAGAGAGCAGCTTGGTAGCTGTGTGCCACAAGACTCATTTGAATTGGTTTCATTTGAAATTGGTACTTTAAATCAGGGATAGCCAAACCCCGGCCTGTGGGCTGGATCCAAGGTTTGAAGAAATCCCTCCCCCGCCCATGAGCGGCTTTTACCATTCCATCGTGGCACCACTGAGTTTGCAAGGGGGGGGCATGATGAGATGTTCAAAATTATGCATGGGATGGATAGACTGGATAAGGGGATGTTCTTTTCCCTCTCTCACAACACTAGAACCAGGGGACATCCACAAAAATTGAGAGAGTTAGAATGGATAAAAGGAAATACTTTTTTCCACAGCTGGTAATTAATCTGTGGAACTCCTTGCCACAGAAGGTGGTGGTGGTATCTGGCCTAGGCACTTTTAAAAGGTGATTGGACAGATTTCTGGAGGAAAAGTCCATTGTGGGCTATAGGCCATGATGGGTGGTGCAACTTCCTTACATTAATAGTAGGCTACTTCAGAATGCCAGGTGCAGGGGAGGGGCAACAGGATGCAGGCATCTTGTTGGTTCGTGTGCTCCCTGAGGCACCTGGTGGGCCACTGTGAGATACAGGAAGCTGGACTAGATGGACCTTTGGCCTGATACAGCAGGGCTCTTCTTATGTTCAAGCAGATCTGGTGGCAGGGACGATCTGGGCAGTCATGTCTGCCCAGGCGCACGCGGAGGCCCGAGCGCGTCCCATGGCAGGCACTGAAACCACGCCCCCACCCTCGCGCGTCACTCAGACACGCCTCCCTTACCCCAGAAATGCTCTATTTCCGAGTGTAAGGGAAGCGTGAGCGGGTGAGAGGGCCAAAAGCCATGTGGTCTCTCCATGGGCCATGTGGGCTTGCGCCATGGGGTGCTACAGGTAAGATACTGTGTCTGCCTGGACATCTTGCTGCACAGCCTGCTGGGATGCCAGGCAATAGACGAGACTGCCTAGAGCATCCCTGCAGCAGCAGAATGGTAAATGGTGCATGGAATGGGGAGGGAGTTTCTGGGATGCATCAGTCTCCAGTTTGGAGACCACTGCCAAACATGGACAATAAGATAATACTTTACCACTGCTTTGCCATGAGGTGCACATGACATTTGAAAGCAGTAGAACTCTCTAATACCCAGAAAATGTCTTATCCCAAGACTGGCTTACTGGATTTTATGACGTTCATCTTCAGTTCTGATCTAAGTGTACAGCTCTTGCTTGTGATGGAGGCTGGGCTGGGCAACAGCTTGCTTTGGTCTATTGCTCACGTGTTTGATGAGCATTAATAAGGAGGGGAAAGCTTGTGCTCCTTGGAATCAGACGAAATACTTTCCTACCCCAGCCTCTAAATGATAGGATGAAACAAGAATGAATTGGTGTCTTAGAGATGAATGCAGTTTTGTAGCAGATTGGTCCTCCCTAGTTGGTCACTCTCCTCCATGCTGATGTTATTGCGGCTGATGGACTCCTTCCAGGACACCTCTCTGGACACTTGCCTCTCTTGCAAAAATGAAATCACAGGCAGTTGTCTTGTGGCCAAGGTCTATACTACCTTGAACTCACTCATCTTGGCTTTCTGGGTACCCCAGAGTCCTTCCTGTCCTATCTTCCTGCAGGTATTTTGTACAATGAATCCGAAGAGCCTTACACTTCTACAGCTGATTCAGCAGATCACTGTTGTTTTCTGGGTTCCAGCCAATCAGCCCCCTGCAACAGCTTCCCCTTTCCTCCCTGCACTGGTTTTGTAACAGAAATTCAGCAGCCCGGGATAGCCAGTGGTCAGCATCCCAGCTGCTGGCAGCCTTGTCTTGTTTCTCCTTTGGTGATACACCAAAGCGGTGATGTCCACAATGGAAAACTTGTCCCCATCACAAAATGGGAATCCCTTCTGCTTGATGTGCAAGAAACCTTGCTCTTTTGACAAATCAATGGGTTTGGGACAACAATCCATGCTTGCATCCAGATGCTTCTTTCAGCCAAACCCATTTGTCTTCCTCTAGCTGCAGACCACCCAGTTTTGCTGTCACCTAACATTATGACATGTTATCAGAAGCTCCGATGCTGCTTTGAACTGGGGGGGTGGGGGTCTTGGCAAGCTACTCCTAGGCATAAGGAGATAAGTGCTATGAGAGCCGTCTCTTATGTTCATTTCTCTGGGTCGTTTGGGCAGCAGAAATCACTATGCATGCACTTCTTAGAGGAACTCTTCCCTAATTGAGAATGTATTTCAAACGACATATTGCTGCATCGGGATGGGGAGAGGAAGAAGAAGGCTCTACCATATGCTTCCCGTGTATGGCAAAAGAAAAAGAAAAAAAAGCAGAAGGTGCTGAATGATCGTGCAGAAGAAGTGAAAACAGGATAATGAGAACCCATACAGAGCTGAGGCATCTCCATTAAATATCATGTCTTAATAAAATAACATTTAATTAGTGAATGCCATTGCTGTGCATGCCTTAACCTTTAAATCCAACTGCTGTTTAGGAGCTTGTAAGAGATATAAGACCCTCTATTAGCTGATTGACGGGGCTGCAGGAAGAAAACGTGGCTTCTGGCCCCTCTCAAAATTAGAGTGATAAATTATGCCACCATGTGCTGTAGGGGATTGCACCTAAAGCAAGAAGCTCATAAATGCTAGACATCGCTCCACTGCAGCAATGGCGCACTATCGCTCCACTATTCCTGGAAATGCTCATCCAGTCTGGGGCTGATGCTGGTGACATCAGGATGCCTTTGAATCTCTTGGCTTGGGGGAGAATTTGCCCTTAAGCTTCCATCAACGTGATGGAGTGTCCAAACCAGCACTTGTGTTTCAGGTAAGGTGAACAGGAAGTGCTCAATGAGGAAGCCGACAGGCATTTTGAGAGGTTCGCCATGGATGGAGATGCCTTCTGCGAAGTCCAAACGAAGTTCCATCGGTTCCATTGATAGACTCAATTATGCATTTGTCAACTCGGCCAACACATCCCCAGTGTTCCTATGCAGAGTCCTTCAATTCATGCAACCTGAGGCTATGGTGGCAGCAACTTGGGATGTGGGAATTCTGTGGTCCATTGCAGCGGGAGTGCTGGCAAACCCAATTGAGAGCCATGTGCAAGCTGTGGCCATTCTGCAGCTCTGTTCTCGTCTCATTTGTCTTGGCTGGTTGAAATCACCTGGAGATGTTCCATTTCCTTCAGTGGGATTAAGGGCGCAATCCTAACCAACTTCCCAGCACTGACATAGCTGTGCCAAGGGGGCACATGCTGCATCCTGCAATGAAGCAGTAGTTATGGAGGACTCCTCAAAGTAAGGGAATATCTGTTCCCTTACTGCAGAGCCACATTGTTCTTACCCTGGTGCTGGAAAGTTGGTTAGGACTGCACCCTAAGGCTGCACCTCCACAGACAGCTGTTCACTAGTGAAACAAGGATGATGTCTGTCTTTGTCAAGTGCAGGTAGGATTCTAGGGAAGAGGGTAGAAAATAAACCTGTTCTGTGCTACTATGCGGTTCCCCAGCTCCTGCTGCTTTTTTTTTGCCGCTGGCAGAAAATTATTTTTAATTAACATGAGTGAAGTGCAAAGATGACAAGACATTAGCAAATAATAAGAGATTCTCCTTCATTTAAACCCACTTTGCAGATCCACAATCTTGCAGTCACCTGCTATGTTTGCCTTGATAAGGTGGCTGCTCTCAGTTAAAGAAGGCGCTATTCTGTTACCTTTCTCATTTAAAGGGAATAATTTGCTTAGTACGGAGTCATTCTAAGTATACTGTCACTGAACTGACTTTATCTGGAGTTTATATCAGAGCACAAACGGTGAAGTCATAGATCTTAAAACAAACTAAGTTCTAAATCTGCCTGAGTGCTTTAGCCTTGGAACAGAAGCCGAAAGGAATTTGGATTTAACTCTTCACAAAAAACAATCTGGGTGAATTGTCAATTCTGCCTGATTTAGTTCTGTTCTGCACTTCTTCCATTTGAGTTAGAATTCCCAGAGAATCTCGCCGCAAGATGGCTTAAGGGATTCTGAAGGGGATACAAAGCTTTTTATATTGATGCCACCTGCCCAAACTCAGTTTAGGTGGATAAATTAACAAGCTTTGCTGAGACTGAAGTTGGTCTGGAAGTTGAAATGTAAATGAGCTATCTGAGTCAGCCTGGGCTGAGAACCAATTAAGGAGCAGGTGTCTATTGCCATCGGGGCTGCCCAGGGACAGAGGAGGAGGCACTAGGATTCTGGGAGGAAAACATGGTGAGTGGCAGCCACTGGCCACTGTTGTTGCTGCTGTTAGCCTAGTGAGAATGAAAGCAGCCCATGTCTACCACCACAGTAAGGGGAGGGTGCCAGAAAACATTGACTGTTACAACCTACAGAAATGAAGTGTGTTTAGCAGTTGGGCTGGTTTTGAATAATCGTTTTGCTTCTGGATGTCCACTGGCAAACCCAGTGGAAACCCTGTTCAGCTCCTCTGTGGTTTTGAGGTGCCTGTGGTCATAGCCCTCACTTGTTGCACCCCATTTTTGAATTATTGAGGGCTAGAAACTTGGATCTTTCAATTAAAAGAATACAAATTGTAAATTCTCACAAGGGAGAATTCTTTGTCCAGAACCAAATGATTAAAACACACCCAGTTTTGGCTACTCTGAGTGGATGAAGGAGACGGCTATAGGTGGTATTACTGAAAGTATATGATTAAATTAAATTAAATCAGAGAGGCCAGCACACAGACATGTGCCATCCTCCCTGACTCCAAGAGTGGTCCAAATGTGCTTTATGGTGTCCCTTTTGCCAGCCAAACTTTGCTGGCCTAACTTGTGCCAGCCTAACTCCATAAGAACATAAGAACATAAGAAGAGCCCTTCTGGATCAGACCAAAGGCCCATCTAGTCCAGCTTCCTGTATCTCACAGCGGCCCACCAGGTGCCCCAGGGAGGCATGAGACAACAAGATGCTTGCATCCTGTTGCCACTCCTTTGCACCCGGTACCAGTAGCCCTCCACCTTTGTAAGGAGGTTGCACAACCCATCATTGCCTATAGCCCACGATGGACCTTTCCTCCAGAAATCCGTCCAATCCCCTCTTAAAGGCATCAAGACCAGATGCCATCACCACCTCCTGTGGCAAAGAGTTCCACAGATTAACTACCCTCTGGGTAAAAAAATACTTCCTTTTATCTGTTTTAACTCTCCCAACCCTCAGTTTTAGCGGATGCCCCCTGGTTCTGGTGTTTTGAGAGAGGGAAAAGAACATCCCTCATCCAGGTTAGGATTGCGCTCTAAATTAATTATTCTGTGTATCTGGTTCTATGTATACACGTTCTATGCCTCAGGAAGTAAAAAAAAAAAACCTTTTAATTCATGTGTGTGTAAGCACAGATTTTCAAAAATTGCGTGCCAATTTAATCATAAAATTTTAAAGTCATATTTTTTGTCCCAGTTGGTCATATTTAAACTAATTTGAGGTTATAAATGCTTGCATATTTCTGACATCTTTAGGTCATAGACATCCTTGCCCTACTGATAGGTAGTTCTAGGTTTGGGAAGCGGAGACAAATGGAATCATTTCTGGGTTGATCCAGATGAATGGAGCTGTTATGATATGTTTCCACATACATCATGCATGCAAACAGTGTGTCAAAGTTCCCACCAATTCAGTTAAGCAAAAGACGGTGTAAAAAATTGAACAAGGGGCAGCCCAATCCTGGCTTGGGCAGGAGAAGGCAGGCCAGCTGGCCTGCGCTGCATCCTAAGCCAGTTGGAGGCAGCTGCAGCACACCATGGGGCAAGGGGTCGTATGTCCCGCAGTAAGCCCCAGTCGGGCCTATGGGGCTCCTTGGATCTGTGTCTGCTGTTTAGCAGGTGCAAGTCCAAGAAGCCCACCGTCTCTCGGATTGGGGCTGTGTGGCCTGGGGACAGGGCTCCACCTAGTGATGTCATTCAGGGGGAACGGACCAGAATGGGCGTTCCGGATCCTAACGGGCTCTGTGGCTGCTTCCGGGTTTTTTTTGTTTTGTTTTGTTTTTTCAACATTTGAATTTGAACTCAAAAGTGAGTTCCTGTTCCTAAATCATTTGACTGACACCACTGGCTCCACCCCCTTACCCGGGCCACCCTGTCTGTGGGGCCACCCTCCCTCCGCCACATTTCACCCTTCCTCTTCCTCCCTGCTGCCTTCCCCCCCAACCAGAAAAGCCCCCACACTGGCCATACTCAGCCAGTGCAGGGGTGGCTTACCTCTGCCAGTGATGTCATGCAGGGGGTACGCGGGGGTACACGAGTACCGGTTTCTAGGATTACGGCTGGCCCCGCCCATTCCCCCGCCCACTCGTCGACTCCGCCCCCTGCAACATTTGAATTTCCTGCACGTTTGGGTTGCCTGCACGTTCTCAGAGCCAGGCAGGCAGGCAGGTAGCGAGTGGAGCCTTGCCTTGCCTTGCCACTGAAAAATGAGCTGCTCTGGGGTTTTGGAACTGTTGGGTCACTTTAACATGATGCCAGACCTCCTTAACATGTTCTGGGGGTGCTGTGGAATACTGTTGCAACTGTTGGGTCAGTTTAAAATTGTCTGAGGCCTCCAAAAGGGCTTTTTTCATGTCCCTTCCTGCCACGACATCACTTCCGGCTTATGACGTCACTTCCAGTGGGCGGGTCCCAACATGTGCCAATCAAAAGTGAGTACCTGTTCTTAAATCATTTAGATGACACCACTGACCTCTGCCCATCCTCCATGTGCTTGAGCCAATCTTGCTGTCTGCATCGGCCCAGCGCCCATTGCACTAACATGAATGTGCCTTACCGGTACGTTTGTAACAGCATTGGGCCAACACAAGCACCACTATAGGATGGCCTCCTGAAGGAGGTTACTGAACTTGCCTGTCAGCAGGGGAGCCATTTAGAATAGACACGTGCTAGTTTTAAGCACCAGACGTAAGCGGGCTCTGGCTTTGCGATTTTGCTGGTGCGAGCCTGAGGACCCCCATCATGGCTGCCGGGGCTTACTCCAGGGAAGGGGCCAAATGGGGATACCTCCTTGGGGGATGACTCCTCTATTCATGGGCTGGATGCAGCAGAGGCTGCACAGGTGTTGCTACATTGCAGTGTGACACATTGGTTGGGATTGGGCTGCTCAGCTTTCTGAATTAGAAGTAGATATAATATGGTCGGGATTAGATGGCATATGCCTCTGGACCTCAGAAATGTTTGCCTTTCAGTCTTTGTTAGCGGGACTGATGTCATTTTTGAAGTCTCCTTTGAGTCTGACCAGGCCAGAATGTGACATGGCATGTGTTTTTCATCCCCCCCTTCCTCCAAGAGTAGGTGCTTTTAGAAATCTCAAGGAATTACCTACACTTTAGAGAGCTTCATGTATATTTATTATGCCACTACCCATGTTGGATTCTCTTAAGCCGGCATTAAGAATTTATGGCTTCATCTTTTACGTTCCTGAAACAAGAGATGCGCAAAGGGGTGAAGAAAAGGATTTCTGAGCATCTATCATATACCTCAACAGCAACAGAGCGTTACCGTGCTAACAAAAGGAAAATATTGGAAATGAATGTACATAGGCCTTGGAGAAATGTATGTTTGAGAAAAGCATTTGAAAATACTTTTATGGCAACAGGCCCCCAAAGTTATTCTGATTCTTTTCTTGCAGAAATATTTAGTTTGATTTGGGAACACAAAACTAACAAATACTGTACTATTGTCACTTTGATTTTATATTCAGGCGCTCACAGACAAAGTATGCAGGCAGCCTCTATTTAGGAGACAAAGAAAAAAAGATTCTGCCAGGAGAATAGTGAATGGCAACATATCACGGATTTATCAAGAGGCTGTTGTTATTCTTGACAGGGTAAGCCATCAGCCCCACAGTTCAAAAAAGTTATCCACGTGGGGAAGTGAGTATCTTGATGCGAACATGCAAGGTGCTCCTAAAACCCAATTGTAGGGCTGACCTACAGCGGAAGAACATTAAGGTCATTCCCTAACCTCTGTTCACGGTTGCAGCCAGCTCTAAATTCACAGCTATACTATCCTGATTCACTCTGCAGCATATGGGCACATTACCATTTGGCATTTG
>JAJKFI010000012.1:18938955-18953463 GCA_029204185.1 Lerista edwardsae | reverse complement strand
GAGAGAGAGAGAGAGAGAGAGAGATGAGTACCAGCTTGCTAGGGGTAAAATATGGGTGACTGGGCAAACCACCCCGTACAGCCGAGAAATGACTCGGTGCTTGCGCAGGGGATTGCTTTACTTTTACTTAAGAACATTGGCAACACCAGGCAGGGGAGTCGACTTGAGTTCAACATTGGGGATGCCCGTAACTATGCCCCCGGACGTAGCCATGCCCACACAGCAGTAAAATGGCACCTTCAAGTCTCTTGCTCGCCTTCCGTCGCTCCCGCCATCTTTCGCTCTCCCTCTCTCCCTCGCTCTTTGTCGCTCCTGCCATCTCTTGCTCGCCCTGTCACTCTTGCCATCTCTCACTCACCCTCTGTCGCTCCCACCATCTCTTGCTCGCCTTCTGTCACTCCCACCATCTCTCACAAAGAAAACCAGTAAGCACCGAGTAAGCCCCGGGCCAGCCCCCCAGCCCTCTCCTAGCCACAGCACACAAGCAGGACTGCTTTTTCAGTGCTGCTGGCTGGCTGCGAAGTTAACAGTCTGTGTTCTCCCAAACCAATCATTTCATCCAATCAGCATGCAAAAGGCGGGACCTACGGGAAATCAAAACCAATCCAAGGCCCATATTATCCTTGTGACTAATGAAAAGGAGCATTGGAATGCATGCCTTCCAGCACTGTAACAAACTGGAGAGGCCAAACGGAACCAGGCCGAGTGTTGTGCGGGCATGGGGGTACTACACTCTGTGGGGGGCAGATATTGGGGGGGCTGAGCCCCCACACTCCACCCTCTGGCACCCACACAATCGGCGCCTACAACACCAGGTGTTGCTCATAACCTATGATCAGTGGTGTTTGCACCCATAGTATGAAATACATGCCTCAAGGTAGAAGAGACAGAATCTGGTTGTTTTGCAATTAGCTTTTCAGATGCCAGTCTCAGTCAAGGGGACCAGGGGCATAGCTAAAAAAGTGCAAGGGGGTGCAATTGCACCGGGCAACAAGCTTTAAGGGGGCAACAAGCTGAGCTTGACACTAGTCGCCAAAACTGAAAACCTTGGTATATATGAATAATACCACCATGTTATACAGTATATAATTGGAAAGGGAATTTAATGCAGAATGCAATGAAACAAACCAGAGTGTAATATCTTCATTATCAAAAGTTATGGCCAAAATAACCAAAATACAACTGTGACATCACTTCCTGTTGTAATGTCACTTCCAGGGCAACATTTTGACCTCTGCACTGGGCTACACTTACGTTAGCTACGCCCTGACCTGAAAGGGACCATATCAATCAAAGGGCTCAGTCAAAGGGCTCTGTCAAAGGGACCATATAATACGCATGTATTTGCTGACCAGGAAAATATTAGACATCTTCTATATAATGAATGGTTTTAGAAAAAAAAATTAAGCACAGACCTTACATTTTTATGCCTTCTTTTGTGCATCTGAAAGGGGCATCTAGTTCTATGTGCAATAGTTCAATCCTATTCTATGCACTCTCCTCTTTTTGCCATCAGATGGCACCATGGGAATAGCATTCACTGGCAATTAGATGTTTGGTATAAATACTTTATTGGTGGTGGTACATATTCCAAAACATTTGGTCTCCTACTGGCTTCAGCGTTTACTTGGCATAGACGCTCTTGCCAATGCTAGATACTGTAGTGACCAGATACTCTCCCCCTACATGACCATACTTGATGCTGACCTAGATACTATGCTGACCTTGATGCTATCTAGGAATCAGCTGTCATTTGCCCATTTTGCCAGTGATCTGCAGCATGTATCAAAATTGTTTCTTTGTGGATGGACAATGTGTTTGTTCAATGTGTACTAAATATCAACGGTTTGGTACCAACTAGGGCAAAAAAAAAAAAAAAAAGGCCTTGGTTGAAACCCCCAAATCCTTACTAAATTCAGATCTCACCTGGTCATTGGTCCAAGTCAAACCACATGACATAGCAGTGAGAAAATCTGAGGATCTGTTAAGTTAAATTAGCCAATCAGAACTTGATGTGCCTTCCTTCCCAAAAGGGAATAAAAAGGAGCCAATCAATGGGCATTTTAGCAAGATGCCTACCAGGTCAGGACGAAGCCTGGTAGTATCCACTCAGGATTAACTCCTGAGGTGTTTTTCTTTCCATCCAGTTCCAGAAGAAAGTTCATATTGTCTGGGATATCACCTTGCCATATTGGGAAATCTTAGCAAGAAGCTTTGCCTTTGATTTTAAATATAAAATTGGACTGTTTGTCCTCTGTTTTCTTCCCACACTTTTTACTCCAATAAACATTTTCCTTATTTTGAACAAAATAAGGCTTACTACTTAAACAACCAGCTTACTACTTTAGCTTAGAGAGCAGTTTGTCTCCATGTCTCCTTTACAAGTCTACATTATCCAGAGAAGTTTGCGTACATGTGTGTGTGAGTTGGGGAGGGGGTCCATGAGTCCATTAAGTTTCCCCTCCAGCAAGGAGATTAACCAACTCTGCAGCAGTGGTGGATCTAGGGGGGGCAAGGGGGCACATGCCCTGGGCGCCATCTTGGGAGAGGGCACCATAACCATGGCGCGCCCCGCCCCCAAAATGGCACCAGCGGCCCGCCCAGGCCCTGCGCTGTGTTTTCCTCGCTCCAGCTGGCCTTAAAGAGCCATCCGGAGTGAGGAGAACGCGCTGCCACCTGCCGCCCCCTCCTGCCTCTTAGAGTGGGGGGGACGGGGCACCGCGCAGTGTTCTCCGCGCTCTGGCTGGCTTTTTAAGGCCAGCCGGAGCATGGAGAACGCGCTGCTGCCCGGCGCCCCCTCCTGCTTCTCAAGGCAGGGGTGGGGCGCTGGGCGGCACCGCGTTCTGTTTGCTCCTGTTGGCCCTTTAAGGCCAACAGGAGTGAACAGAACACGGCGCCGCTTGGCACCCCCTCCCGCTTCTCAAGGCGGGGGGCAGGACGCTGGGTGCCACCACGTTCTGTTTGCTCCCGCAGGCCTTAAAGGGCTGGCGGGAGCGAACAGAACACGCTTCTTAGAGGGGGTGTGCACCACGTCATGACATCATGATGTGGTGACATCATGACGTGCGTGCCCCTGGGGCGCGTTTCCATTGGGCGCCATTTGCACCATTTCAAGCAGATCCGCCCCTGCTCTGCAGCCATGTGAAAGGCTTGGAGTATGGCCTGTGTTTGTTGTTCTGGAGGCAAAGAATACTGTGACATGTATGACATTAGCATGTGTATGTCCTTATAAGTGGCCCTAGCGTTGCTTCACCGCGCCTACCTGGAGATCACGGCATATATATTGAAGCCATTGACACAGATGTCATTGAGCCCTTGACCTCCATACCTCCATACCTCCTCCATACATAAGTAGGCTACTTCAGAATGCCAGATGCAGGGAAATGTCAATCTTGTTGTCTTTTGTGTTCCCTGAGGTATTTGGTGGGCCACTTTGAGATACAAGAAGCTGGACTAGATGAGTCTTTGGGCTGATCCAGTGGGGCTCTTATGTTCTTATGTTCTTATTTCAATTTGTTCATTTAACAGAAATAATCTTATTTTTAATGCAGTGAATGACTGATTAGTGGGATCTGCCTCTCCAAACCACAATTTTATTGCAATATTTGCCAGCATATTGTTTGGTAAATAGTTCCATCACTTATCACCTTTATTTGTATTGGTACCGAATAGGTGCCCCACACTGTGTTTATCATCTCCATATCACACCCCCTACTGAGGAGGAGTTGGTGGAGATGCAGGACATGGCCTTTTCAGTGGTAGCTCCCCAGCTATGGAATTCTTTCCCTCATGTTGCCTGGCTGTCCTTTAACTGCCTGCTTTGAAATGGGAAGTAAAGCCTCTTTTCTATTGTGTGGCTTCTCTGTTGATTCAGAGTCACTCTATGGTGCTTTCATTCATTTATTTTTGCTCATGTCGTTTTCTGGTTTCTGCGTATTATGTTTACTGTGACTGGGGTGCTAGATGGCTTTATTGAAATTGAAAGCTGCTTTGGCAACTCCTTGAATGGAGTAGGAAGAGGGGGTTTATATTACCTTACTTTTCAAATAAGACAAACAGAACAAGCCTTCATGTGAAGGCCTTCATGTATGTGATTTGTCCTGATCCCAAGTTTACACACCATGCAACATTTTTTTTTTAAAAAATTAAAAATTGCTTCTGGTTCTTCAAGCACACTGCCATTCCGAAAGCCTGGAGATTTTCCTTCTTGCACATTGTCACTGGAATTCAAAGATATGTGGATCCAATTATGTCCTGCATACGAATCTCATTGCTGCCCCGGGTTTTTAACAGGTGTTGCTGCTGGAATGTAGTAAACAATTCTGCTTGGATTCACAAGGTAGGATGGAATTGATCACCCACTCTTTTTTAATGGCTCTGCTCTGCAGTAGTGTAAAGAGGTAAACGTGTATTTTTCTAATTGAAGCCAGCAGCTATGACTGAATAGGAAAAGCAGGTTCATGGAGTGAGATGATGCCACTTCTGTACAGTTTGATTTTTTTTTCCTAGATCTAAACTGAAAGCTTTTTCTGAGGGAGAGCAGAGGTGGTGATTCTGTACTGGTTTTATTTGTTTGCTTTGGCCTTGGACAACATGTACCACACAAGGTAAGGAGGCTGATACAAGAAGGAGGTAAGGTAAGGAGGCTGATACATCACAGTGCCTGGCCTTCAGCATCACCACATTTTCAGAATCCAGTTTTGATTGAATTGTTATGGTTAGCAATTTTTTTTTGGGGTGTGTGTGTGATTTCCCCCCCAAAATTTCTTGATCAAAACAGCAAATTGCGGTGTTTTTAGCCAAATTTTAATTGCAAATTGCACAAAGGTAAAGGTAAAGGTTTCCCCACGAGTCCCATGACCAAATGGTCTAGTCGTGACCGACTGTAGGGGGTGGTGCTCATCTCCGTTTCAAAGCCTGTAGAGCTGGCATTTTGTCTGAGGACAAGCTTCTGTAGTCATGTGGCTGGCATGACTATACGACGTAGCGCATGGAACGCCGTTACCTTCCCACCAAAGTGGTCCCTATTTATCTACTTGCATTTAGGGTCTTTCGAACTGCTAGGTTGGCGGGAGCTGGGACAAGCAACGGGAGCTCACTCCGTTGCGCAGACTTGAACTCCCAACCTTCCGGTCGGAAAGCCCAGCAGCAGCAGTTTAACCCGCTGCACCACCACGTCCCAAAATTGCACAAACAGCGCAATAAATAAGGGCCCTACAAAGGCAAGCAATCACTGGCACACACACCCCAGCCCAAAATAACCTGCTCAAAAGCTCCCGAGTTGCACTCTGATTGCTGCTTGGAGCATCAAGAAACTGCTACTTACTACTTCCACATTCCATTAAAGTCGCCCCAGCAGGCACTGTGAATGATGAACATGCGTGTTCATGCAAGTTTAAGCAAGCTTCCTCCTGTTTCTGCCACTCCTCCTCCTCCTGATCCATTATTGAAAACTATTTCTGGATTCCTCAAAACTGTGTCAAAAATAAACAAAAGTGATGTTATTTTTGTGAAATTGATCTAAATTTGTGTCAAACTGTCAAAATAAGCAAAAGCGGTGGATTTTTATTTTTTTTTGCATTTTGACCTAAATTTCGTTTTATGTAGTATTTTCAGTAGAAATTCTCATTATTTAGCATTCTATGTTGATTACCAAAATAACCCCATCCCTAGTTATGGTGTGCCATTTCTTGAAAAAGCAACCACTCCTTATAGCCGTCCGGCCCAATGCATGAAGTATACATGCATGGAGTAAAATGAAAACATCTAAGAAATACTAATCTATGAGGTGATATTAGGACATGTTTATCTGCATTATAGCATTATAAGAAGCTCTGCTCTGCTCTGTTCTGGATTATTCTTCCTCGTGTCCAAGTTGAGTGGGGAATTTCTTTGGTCGCACATGTGGATTCCCTCATTCTGATGCTACATTTCCGTCAACCTCCTGCTAATCCTGGGTCCCAGGAGCCTGTCTACAAGAGGAAGAGAATTGCTCAAGTGCGCTGCAAGGATTACAAAAAGCTGACACTACTGGCTTTATGACTTCAGCCCTCTGGGGAACTTCTATTGACAAGAGAATTCCAGGCACTAAAAAGGCAGTCAGTGCTTGGTCCTATGAAGTCCTTTGAGCTGTATCAAAGAAAGCAAATGAACCGTCTCTGATGCATGGTGAATTAGCAGCCAGGCTTGGCTTTTTGTTTTTTACTTTATTTTGCTTTGTTAAAAGAAATCTAGGAACAAACTGAGAAGAAAGGGGGTTATATAAATACAGCATTTTCAAGGACTTGAAGAATGCACATCTCTTGTGCAATTTTATAGACACTTTATCAGCCAGGCTACAGAGTGTTTTATTAACTTCCAAAAGAATTAGTTACAAGAGAACTGCTTTATTGTCCTCCAAATGCAGTTAAAAAAAAGTAGGGAATTGGGCTAGAAATGTACTTTAAAGCCACAATGCAACAGTTGCTACAGTTTAAAAAGGTTCCCCACTTTCCGCTGGTGCAACCAGAGCCGGCCTTAAGCCAATGTGACTAATGTCATCACACTGGGCCTCACACTTGTGAGGCCTCACACCAGTGCAGTGAGCATATCATCGGCTGCAGCAGCAGGGATCTCTATGGCTGTAAATCAGAGGGATGAGCAGAGCAGCTTTACCGTGGACTGACTAGGCTTAGGGGCCTGTCGCCCCAGACAGAGGGGGTTTGCAGGGAGCGACCCCTGGAGACACCCGGCCCTGGGGAAGGGGCCAAGCGAGGAGGCCTCGCCAACCTTGGGAGGCTGGAGGCCCTTTCATCCAGGGAAGAACAGGGCCTATCCAGACCGGTGGCCAGGAGGGCAGGTGCAGGAGCCAGCCCCAGGCCGTACGCTGGTGCAGGGGATGGCCTCAAGGGAAGCCTCAGCGATCACGGGAGGAAAGGGCAGGGCCTGGAGGTGGAGCCTGGGCCTTAAAAGAAGCCCGGCTTGGCTGGAAGGGGCAGTCTCTGGCTAGCCGGCTGAGGGAAAGGACATGCAGGGAGGCTTGCAACCTCCTTACCTATACGGGCTTTGGAGCCCACACTTGAGGAGGCCTCTGGTGAGGGAGGCCAGTCTGAGCACAGGGGTCTTGCTCCTGACAGGACCCCAGCAAGGGTCCTGACCACCCCCATATGGGCCGAGGCCTCAGGACCGAGCGGACGCAGCAGGGCAAAACCCAGTCCCGGGGAAGTGGCTGCCCTCCAGCGGGACCTATCAGGCTACATCTCCTGCAGTGAGGAACAAGACCCAGCTGCTCTACGCAGGGGGCCCAGACCAGACCTGTGAGCCTGTCAGACGTGGCGCCGTTCGCTATAGATTGTGAGAGAGCCCTGTGGGGCAACAGGGCTCCATGAATGTAAAGGCGCTGACAAGATTAAAGAGCCTTGGCAAACCAACAGCCGGTGTCCAGAGCATCCTTCTGAGGTGCCATAATTACAGCCAAGCCCCGCTGCCACCCTTGCACCCGGCACTCACTGGGGATCTCTGCTGCCCCGCCATGACAGATGTGACAGGGCCCTACAGGACTAAGGGCCTGTCAATATTCTTGCTAAACTGCCCTGATATTGGGCACAAGGTCTGAGTTGCACCCTATTGATCGGTGCAGGCCACAGAGAGCCAAGCTGCAAGAATACAGAGCTCCCATGAGAAGATGGCCCGCAGTAACAAGGACTAGGGGATGTGTCCTCCTTTTTCTTTTGGGAGGCAGCCAAGGGCTATGTTAATCCATGGACAGGTTAGTATGGAGGGAGCCCCCAAATGCCAAAGGCTCAGGAGTGAAATACCCAAATACTTGAACCCAGGTGTTCAGCCTGAAATACCTGAAAGTCTAGGGCCCCAATCATTGGTTAACGTGGCCCTGGCTGCAGCCATTGGCCCCTTGTGGTGGCATCCTGGCTGTGCAGAATGGCTGGTCACATGTAGTGATAGCTGTAAAGCTTGCTACAGAGCCAGAACACGAGTTCCAGTGGCACAGCGGGCGGATAGGATTGGGCAGCAAGAATATCATGCAAAGATGCAGCAATTCATACCATAGAGTAAATAGAGCTTTGATTGTTCTTTGGTCCAGATAGCTTTTCAGGTGATATGAATGGACAACGCAAGTCATTAAATGGACCTTTTCAAGCAAGGCAAAACTCTCCAGGTGTGCCCATTCTTTTTCTGTGGGATTAGCTGAATTCAGAATTTTGCCTTGTTTTGTTGAGTGCTAATTTTCAAGCGAAGCATCTCACAGTATGGCTATATGCTTTTCATCTGCAGAATAACCCTGCAATCAAAAATCAATACATACGCACAATGGGAAAATCAGGTTGTTTCTGCCCACAGGAATATGCTGCATTGTACTTTAAACAACTGTAGATTTGCTTTGATTCAGGGAGAATGGATCATCCACAGGGCTCAGTATGTATTTATGCACACAGGTTATACTTGTTCTTTCATCCACCGCAGTTTCCTATTTTTAAATGCCGAGCATTTAAATCTAAAACCTTGCTGTCCTGCCTTGCTAGAACGATACTTTATACACCAATGTAGAGTAGATTAAACTGCATCTCTCTAAATGGGCCCCAGCGCACACCTTTACACAGTGGGAGAGGACAAGATATCTGATTTTAGAAAGTACATTTTATTGCATAGGGGAAAAGCAATTTTTAATGTATATACTATATATAATGTCTCTCTCTGAGCCTTCTGTGATTGGACTCATGGTGAGCAAGGCATCTGGAAAGATATGAAAAGCAATACCAATGCTCTAAAACTTTCTGTAACAGCCTTAGGGGTGTTTTCCTACAAAGTACCTACAATACACAGGTGGGTTCATATGGTGACAAAGATGAAGCAGAATATCATTTCAGTTTGCCTAAGAATGCAATCTTATAAGAACATAAGAAGAGCTCTGCTGGATCAGGACAAGGGCCCATCTAATCCAGCTTCCTGTATCTCACAGTGGCCCACCAGATGCCTCAGGGAGCCCATGAGACCCCTGCATCCTGTTGCTACACCTTGCACCTGGCATTCTGAAGAAGCCTACTACTAATGTAAGGAGGTTGCACCACCCGTCATGGCCTATAGCCCATGATGGACTTTTCCTCCAGAAATCTGTCCAATCCCCTTTTAAAGGCACCTAGGCCAGATGGCATCACCACTTCCTGTGGCAAGGAGTTCCAAAGATGAATTACCCACTGGGTAAAACAAGTATTTCCTTTTATCCGTTTTAATTCTCCCAACACTCCATTTTAGTGAATGTCCCCTGGTTCTGGTATATAACATTTTCCCGGGAGTAAATCCTACTAAACTTTATGGGACTTACTTCTGAGTAGACATGCATAGGATTGCACCCAAAGTCTTTCTGCTTATGAACAAATCAGGATGATTCATTACAGCACCCACTTTCCCTCCTTTCCATAACTACAGGCGCAGATTATTTGGACTTGTTTTGAACTTATGCCAGTTCAATTCCCAGTGGCATCACTGACTTGACTTCCAGTTTCCTCCATCAATATAAGACCTATGTCCCTTTTAATCTTCCATGTACAGATGCAACATAACTCTGAATATCAGATGCTGTGGAGCAAACAACATAGTCAGATTATTGCCTAATGTCCATCTTCTGAGTTTGCTGGAGGCATCAGGATGGCCACTGTGTGTGTAAACTGAGTGTCGGTGTGGCATAGCGGTTAGTGTTAAAATACACCTGGGGAAACACCTTCAGTTTACTCCTCACTGAGCTGAGAAACAAACTGGGTGATTTGTCACTATGTCTAACCTGACGGGATCAGGAGGCAGACATGTAACAGAGGTGTTAAAAGTCTGTTAAAGATATGTGTTAAAGATATTTTTTCCCCATTTTTTGGATATATGCAAATGAATGCTGACAATCACATTTTGGTGACTATCAACATTCACTGGTTTATATCAAAGTTTTCCAACATTCACAAAATTGGCCTGGGGTTGTCAAAGTTCAGATGTGAGTGCTGACAATTTTCAGATATGTATAAGATGGATGACATTCAAGTCTGGGGAAGAAAATGAAAAAAGATGAGTGCTCAAAGGGTTGCTATCTCTGGAAATGCTCCTAAATCACTTGAAAAATGTATTTTAAATAGAGAGCATTAATGAGATATTAAGAGTGCAATCCTAACCTGGTGTTAGGCCGGCACCGTTACGCTTGCCAAGTTTGGCTGGCACAAGGGCCACCATAAAGCGCATTTGGATCACTCTCAGAGTCAGGGAGGATGGCGCATGTCTGTGTGCTGGACTCTCTGACTCTGAGAGCGGTCCAAGTGCACTTTACAGTGGCCCTTGTGCCAGCCAAACTTTGCTGGTTTAACTGGGCCAGCCTAACTCCAGGTTAGGACTGCGCTCTAAAAAGATCACAGAATATTCACTTGAATACATGTGCTTGCTCATAAAATAATATCTTCTAGGTTTCAAAGGTCTCGCATTTCAGCGATGCCTTGGTGCTCAATAATGTGTTTTTTATTCTGGACTAGTATACTACTTTTATTTCAGCAGTATTATTTTTTAATTCTGTTCACATCTTGGCCATGCACCACTCAGTGGCAACATAAGTAACCCTGGAATTTCCATGTTTGAACTACAATTGATATTGGAATTGCAGAATAAGTAGCATTTGGTAGGGCGAGAACATTTTCTGAGCTGGCTGAAGAGCATCTGTGCGAGAAAAGAGAACTGGCAAGAAGCATCGCGCCAGACAGATTGTCCAGTGACTAGTCTAGCACTGATGGCATCAGCAGCCTGAGGGAAGGCAATGAAAGCCAGCAGATGATCGGGGAGGTGGGGGGGGGCAAGCTGGACATGACCCACTAATTGACAGTAGCATGTCACAAAGATATTCTGCAAACTTGGTGCAGTGAAATAAAAGGGGAAAACAGACAGAGCTTCTATCCTGGGGAGAAATTAGCAAAACAATATAACACAGATGTCTTATTCTAAAGCAGAAGAACTAAACAGCATACAAGTGAGTGGTACATTCAAGCCTATGGTGCCACCAGTGGCATTTCTACAGGGAGGGCAAAGCTCTAAGTGTTGCAAGAAGCCTTACCTTGCAGTGGAAATCACTCCTCTCCTGCACCGTTCTAGCCAATCCTCACAGGGCACAGCAACATCTTGGCGTCGCTTACTGGCTACAGCAGCAAGGGAGAGGAAGGATTTACATGGCAGGGTAAGGCTTCTTGCAACACTTAGAGCTTTGCCCTCCCTGTAGAAACGCCTCTGGGTGCTGCCAAAGAAAACAGACCCCCAAAGCCCCATTTGGATGGGAGATGCTTCCATTTACTACCCAGCTATAAACATACGTTGTCATCTGTTTGCAGAATCCAAACTGGAGCAAGCGTGGACTGTGTGTAGAAAACGTTTTGCTTTGTGCATTTTGAAAACAACTCATAACTGGCTTGGTCTTGGAAGTTACAGCACACACAGGTAGCCCAACCCTGTACTGCCCAGCTCCTGTAGGAGTAGGGGTACCAAAATAGCTACTGCTACATTCTGTGGGGGCTGCCGGCGGCTCCTCTGGAGAAGGGGATGTTTCTCTCCTTCCCCTGGGGAAAGTCCTGCCACCAGCAATGGGGCTCCTCAGCTCACCAATGGCTATTTTGCTGGGTAACAAACCATATTGGGCTACCCGGGCCCAGGTCGGAGATTTCTGGAGGTGGAAGACACCGCCAGGTCCAACCTCCTCGCAGGCTTGCTCTTCCCCTCCCTTCCTCTCTGGGTTCTGCCCTCTCCAGCCTCCTGGCCCAAATGGGCTTATCAGCGGCTGGCACTCCTGGAGCGACGGCTGTCCCTTTCACCTGCGTTGAGGCCTGGTGCTAACTGAGCTTTACGGCACTTACCACTGGTGGTAACAGGCTCAGGATTGAGCCCTAAGTAATTGTCAACATTTTCAGACCTAGGATCCAGCTTTGGACTCAACTTGCAACATGGGATCTACTTTTAACGTTTGACTGTTCCCGTCTGACTTTACCTCTCAATTTACCCCTAACGTACCCTGCCCTCTGTTCTTTTGCTTGCTTCTTCTCCTGATCTAAAAGAAATACCCCTAAACAAATCAAAGGGTGGCGGTGCCAAGGTGCGATCCACTTTCTGTTGGCATGTAACCAGTTATGAGTCAAACAGCCCAATCCTAAACTACGCCCTTGCAGCCAGGACACAGGGCCTGCACTGCTTAGGAAGCAGCTGGAAGTCACCTCAGGGTAAGAGAATATTTTTTCCTTTACCCTGAGTAAAGCCTCAGCCTATGGGGCTTCTCGGATCTGCATCAGCTATTTGGCGGGTGCCAATCCAGGAAGCCCATGTAGGACTGCCTGGCCTCGGTGTGGGGGGTGAGGGTTAGGATATAGCAGAGGCGGCCTCCGTTGATCCTGCCCCCTTCCAGGATCAATCTTGCCCCATTCTGCCGTCACCCACCCAAAAATGCCCCCTCACCACCTCCAAAGTGCTCTTCAGCCACCACCTCCCATACTGCCTGGCGTGAACCTACTTGCACCGGCTGGCCCAGGGGCAAGATCCAACACTGCTGAGCTGATGCAGGCCTCCGCGCCTGTCCAGCTGGCTCCTGAGTAGGCACAAATGTGCCTTTCTGTGCATTTGCGACGCTCAGAGCCGGCGCAGGGATAGCACAGTTTGGATTGTGCTGTTAATTGCCAAGAGAAGTCAAATAAGCTAAGGCAGAAACAGTAGTCCAAATTCCAGTCCTGTCATGCTTTTCACAGCCAGTACCATGTGAGTATGAGATGTAGCACAGATTTCAACCTGGAAGGTACCAGTCTCATCCCGATCAAAGGATGCCTGCATCATAAAAAGTGGCACTGTGCCCAATGCTGTCCAACTTTCCAGCGCTGATGCAGCCACAATACATCCCTGAGGTAAGAAAACAAACATCCCCTTACTTTAAGGAGGCCTCCATGCCTGCCCCCACAATGCAACATGCAGTGTGTGCCCCATTGGCACAGCTGTATCAGTGCTGGAAAGTTTGTCAGAATTAGGCTGTTTGGTTGCGGGTGGGGGCGGGTGAAGAGTCTTTTTCCATTTCTTATCTTGTAGTCCCTTTGCAAAATGAGAGGCCTCTAAAAGACCAATAAAAGAACAGTGTCGATGTAATCAAAAACTATCTTCAATTTTCAAAAAGCCCCCACCCCAATACACACCCACGGATGCAGAAGTGCCAAGGTACTCTCTGTAGAGTTCAAGAAAAAATAAACTTTCCAATGATGGAGACCGAGCTTCCAAAACCATTTTTGATTATGTGTCTTTGTTTATGTTGGATCACAACTTCAGCTTAACCCAAGGGACAAATGTGTGACTAGCTGAACAAGAGAGGTAGATTTCACCTTTAGGGCTTTTTTTTTTTTTTTGTCTTTTAAAACTGTTCAGGCCTGCCAGACTACTAAAAAAGCTTGACCTGTTCAATTACGTGACTCTGGGCTTGTGACAACTTGCCGATGTGTGACTGAACTGATTATCAAAGAAGCTGAATTGGTTTACATGTGTGCACTGATTGGTGACCAAGAGAAAGTGCAATGCCCTGTAGTTCCATTCATTATGGTTTCTGATCTGATCTGTGCTCTGCTATTATTCCCACGTCATGACCAGATCTTGGTTCTAATCAGGTGGGAATTATTTTATTACCATTTTTTTTTGTCACATATGCTTGCTTGTCCAGAATACATGCTCCCTTAACCTTTACTTTTCTCTCTCTATAAAGCTGTAACTGAAGCTCCCAAAACATTTTCTGGTAAATGACACCCTAGGAGCTGGTGGTAGCTGGGGAAAAGCTTATTGATTACTGTGATGGAAAGCTGCAGCACTATTTCCCCAATCATCTTGTGTTTTAACAGACAGTAGCAGATCTTCTGTGCCCCTGAAAACAAAAGAGTGTAGGTATTTTTCTCATACAAAGAACACATAAATGTCTTACCTAGAAGATGCATGGACAAAGTGGCATCTTATGACTATACAGTATTACCCAAATTTTGACCAGTGGTAAACCTACTTGGGCCAGTATCAGAATTTGCTGGTTTCTGAGGGGATGAGGCAGCAAACCTTTTTCCCTTGAACGTTTCTAGCGTTTGCTAGAAGCAAGCAGGGTTGGGAGTATTCAGAGGCGGAGGAAGGGTGTAGCCCGGGGTGGCGTGAGCCATGGGCGCCGGCAGCAGTGGGGCGGCGGGGCGCCATTGCGCGGAGTCCGTGCGGTAACCCGCGCACTGTCTGGCCAACCCGCCCTCCCTCGCATCTGTACCACTCCAAAATGGAACTATTCTGGGCGCAGGGAGGTGTGGCTGGGCAATGCACGGGGGCGGGGTGATGTGCTGGGGGTGCGGTTTCATTGTCCTGCCATGGGCGCACTCGGGGCTCCGTTTGTCCCTGGGAGAATTACCTGGCTATTAGAAGATCCAGTAACAGGAAGCCACAGATTTCTGATTAAACTATGCTCTCTCTCTCTCTCTCTCTCTCTCTCTCTCTCTCTCTCTCTCTCTC
>JAJKFI010000012.1:18857210-18907216 GCA_029204185.1 Lerista edwardsae | reverse complement strand
TGCCAGTTTCAACCAGTTCTGGAGTGTGTGGTGTGAAACTGCAACACACAGCACGTCAGGCCTCCCTGTCCTCCACTAGCTTCCAGAGCTCACCCAATTTCATGTTCATTGCTTTGGTGACACTATCTAACCATCTCATCCTCTGCCGCCCCCTTCTCCTTTGCCTTCAATCTTTCCCAGCATGAGGGTCTTTTCTAAAGAGTCCTCTCTTCTCATGAGGTGGCCAAAGTACTTGAGCTTCAGCTTCAGAATTTGTCCTTCCAGGGAGCAATCAGGTTTGACTTCCTGGAGGATTGACCGATTGGGTCTCCTTGCAGTCCAGGGGACTCCCAAGAGTCTTCTCCAACACCATACCCGAATAAACTCCAATTCAGTATTAATAATTTAAATAAAAAATTTTTTTTTGGGGGGGGCTAATGGCTGGGGGGGGTGAGCACTAATCACCACGCACCTACTTAACTTCAGTAACAATATCGCACCTCTTGCTCCCCACTCACTCTGCACACACACACAAACAGCACTTCAACCAGGAGCCAGCAAGGAAGAAAATGATGGCAGGTGGAGGTCTCTCATCCAGGCACTGACTAGGCCCAAACCTGCTTAGCTTCAAGTAAGGGTGCTGTATCAGTGCCTTCACACCACACCCTGGGCTTTAGACTGTTTATTTAGCTTCAGGCAATACAAACAGCTAAGCACTGCAGATTTCTTTTCTTTTCTTTTCTTTTCTTTTCTGCTTAGCCTCAGGCAATTTGAAGAGTGCTCAGATGATCACTTGAAATGGTGGGCACAGAGGATCACCTAAGATGGCAGACAAAATACAAAATGGCAGTAAGTGAAACAGCAGATGGCCTTTTTTGGGGGGGGGAGGGGCTAATGACACCAGGGGGAGGGGGTAAGCACTGACCACCAATGTACCTGCTTAGCTTCAGATGATACTCACAGGTTACTCACTCGGTTGCTCACACTATGCATACACACAATTGAAGAATCACCTGCATAGCTTCAGGCAATGCCAGCAGGCTATCTCCACTCACTCACTCACTTGCCCAAACCCAATCAGCAATTCTAAATAAGTTGTTAAGCAAAGCAGAAAAAGAAGGCAGTTAGAGGCAGTCTCCCATCCAGCTACTGACCAGACCTCAACCTGCTTAGCTTCAGGAAGGCTAATATAGTGTGTGCCTTCACACCATACCCTGGCTCAGCAAACACAGGGAGACAATGAACACAGGGTACAGTGGGACAGAGTGAATAAGAACCCTCCCCACACCCTAACCAAGCCCCACTTATCCTTTGATGTTCAGGTCCTGTAGCAGGGCTCCACGCTCCCCGCAGCCAGCCGGCCCGGAGCTCCAGGAAGCTAAAATTAGCTCGGATCGTCAGGCACTCAATCAATTAATGGTGTAGGCTCTCTTCAATTAATTAAAGACATAGACCTCCTGCTTAGCTGCAAGGAGGAGAGGTGCAGAAACGGAGCTCCAGGAAACTAAAAATAGCTCAGCCAGCCTCCGAAAATTGGTCTATGAGGCATGGCACCCCAGAGACAAGCCAACTCCCAAAGGGGGGGGGTAATCCCCTCTTCCACTTAGACTGGAGCTCTCAGGCTGCAGAAAAGAATAAAGCAGCCCACGTTTCAGTGGTTGCAGGAGCAAGCCTGTTGCTGCAGGGAAGCCTCCTAGAGCCAAAAATAGAGCAAAGCAGCTAGCCACGTGTGGAGAGATCCAAAGCACGTCGTCCTTGCTCCAAAATCTGGCGCGACTGAGCTGGAAAGGCACTCCGCCTCCAGCTAACAGTTGTGCCAGCACCCCACGTGATTGGGACAGCCAATAGGCATCCCCATATTTCCCGCCCTTGCCCAGCTCTGGGGGAGGGGCTGCGCAAAGAGCAGCGAGGCTCCAGAGCCCCACTGGCAATCTGGCAAGAGCACTAAAAAATACTCCTTATGCACAGAGGCCAATTGTTGAAGTTCGGTAAGTCTTTTCTATAAAGGGAAGAGATGAGTCAGAGGAATACCAAAATTCAGGGATTTCCCAGCAGAGAACAGTAGAAAGAAATAGGTAGGCCTAAGAATGCAAAAGGTGAACGTAGAATTAAACAGTACAGAAAAGAACAATATGCCATGTTTGTCCTGGACATCACAGCATAAAATATTCAGTATACTGTATCTTTCCTCTGAGGAAGATAAAAAAATAAATAAAACATTTTGGTTCAGAAAAAAAAGGTGACGACAGAGATAGTGTCCGTGTATCTACTGGGCAGGTTCCCAGGCAACTGAGTCCTGACCTGTTCCTGGGTGCACCTGTTCCTGGTTAGACCAGGAGTGTCAAACTCATTTCATATAGTGGGCTGAAGAGAATTCATGGCGTTTGCTGAGGGCCAGAAATGATATCATTAAGCAGGAGGTGCCGTCATTAAGAGCGCAATCCTAAACTGGAGTTAGGCCGGCATAAACTAAGCCAGCAAAGTTTGGCCAGCACAAGGGCCACCATAAAGTGGATTTAGACTACTCTCTGAGTCAGGGAGGATGGCTCATGTCTTAGGATTGTGCCCTAAGCAAGTGATGGCCACACAGAAACTCATTACTCGCACATGACAGAAGAGAAAATGTGTAAATCTTGTTTATAATTTCAAGATATGAGAAAGCTCAATTATCACACTGGGAGAGACCAATTATAATGTGGGCTGGAGAAATTGCTTGGGGGGGCCCCTTATGTTTGACACCCCTGGGTTAGACACGGTCTACTGCCACACTGTGGAAACTGATCCAAACGTAGGCACTGTGTAACTGTGTAACTGCAATGTGTGAGTAAAAGTTAGATCTTACTACTATTGTCAAGTGGCAAATGTATGCAGGCATGCCCCTGTATCCGCGGGGGTTAGGTTCTTGGTCCCCCTGTGGATACCTGAAACTGTGGATAAGAGGGAACCTATGTTAACTATAGGGTTCTTCCCTGCCCCCACCTCTGAGCAAGAAGATTTTTTAGCAACCCAAAGTAAGAATAAAGGAAGGTAAGCTCCCCCCCCAATCCATGGATAATTGAAACCATGGTTACGGGGTCCACCTGTAGTTTGAGTCTTAAATGGTTTTCCAAAAAATTCATACAATTTATGGGGGATATATATTGATAAATGGCTATTAGCCATGAAAAACTATGAAAAACTATGAAAAATAGTGGACAGATTGAGGGCGCAATAAACTAAGCCAGCAATGTTTGGCCAGCACAAGGGCCACCGTAAAGTATGTTTGGACCACTCTCGGAGTCAGAGAGACCAGCACACAGACGTGCGCCATCCTCCCTACTCCGAGAATAGTCCAAACATGCTTTACGGTGGCCCTTGTGCTGGCCAAACTTTGCTGGTTTAGCTTATGCCAGCCTAACTCCAGTTTAGGATTGCACTCTAAATGTTCTCCTGTTTTCGGAGATACACATTTTAAGGACAGAGGAAATTAGGTGAAAACTATGTGGGGTGTTGAATGAGTTTGTCCTCAGCCCTTTTCCAGAAGTATACTGTATTTCCGTGGTGCCTTGACCAGATATTAACACTACATTGGAATCTGTTTGGAAACATCTCTGAATTTTGAAAACTATTTGCCATGTTATGGCAGAGAATAATAAAAAGGTGAAGGAGACTACACTTGAAAGCCAGAGGGAATAAAACAGCTTTGGTATGTTTGATTTTGTTTAGAACAACAAAGGCGCGAGCCCTGCAGCATTCCACACAGAATGTGCCCCGGCCACCAGAGAGGTAGCTGTTAGTCGTATTTATAAAAAGAAAAAAAAAGAGCAAATGCAACACATGAAGAGGAAAACGGTATGTTACATTTTAAAGTTTTATTATACCCTACTTTAAAAAAAAAGAAAGACCCAAATAAAGGTATGCTCAAGTGTAGCTAGTCAAACATAACGTTTCCAAAAAGGAAAACAAAATAAACATGTCTAAAACCTCTCCAGCTGCCTGTGATCAAAGCGTAAAACATGTATCCGATCCTCAGAAAAAAAATTCAAAACAAATCCATATTCACCTCAACAAACATCAACCGGGGAATACTTTCTGGCTGTACAGTAGACCATATTAATTTTTTATTGCCTCGGTATAGCCCACAAAATTCGACCTCACGTAAGAAATCAGCAGGATTGACTTGGCTTCAATTGGGTGAAGAACCTAATATAACAGGCTATATCCATTTACATGGAACGGTTTAAGGGGGAAAAGCTACCACCTTGGTAGCTGAATAAAGGCCCAACCCTATCCCACTTTCCAGCATGGATGCAGCCATGCCAACGGGGGGTGTGCTGCATCCTGTGGTGGACAGGTAGTCACAGAGGCCCCCGCAAGGTAAGGGAATGTTAGATCCCTTACCTTGAGGCTGCATTGTGGCTGCATTGGCACTGGAAAGTTGGACAGGATTGGGCCCTAAGAACGCCATGGCCCTATCCTATGAGGCCTTATGCTGTCAGAATGAGTGTTGATGGTTGTCAGAAAAGGCGACACGCCATTCTGTGTGGCCGGCCTGCCACTGAAAGCGGGAAGCAGACAAGCTTGTGCACCAGTGGCTGGAGCACGCCTGCTGGTGCCAGTAAGTCAGAATGGCAGGTGGGAGGGAGTTTAGTTGGGGAGGCGCAGAATGGGGTGGGGAAAGGGTGGATATGGAGACAGGAGGGCAGTTGATCAAGGCTGATAAAATTTGGATGTAGCAGCACTGCTGATGTCCTATCTCTGTTCCCGTCCTCATTCCACAGACCTGGGTCCATTCAGACTTCCATAAGCTAAATCACTGGAGTTGTCCCAGTGGGCTAGTGTGGGCTTACCCGGGGCAAGGGAACAAATGTCCTCCTACCCCAAGGAGGTTTCCAGGGCCCAAAACTACCACACAGGATACAGCACATGCCCCATTTGTATGACTGCTTCATTACTATGTGGGGAGTTGCATAAAACTGAGCTGCTTATTTATGGGTGTGATCCACCTAATGCTAAACTGGAACCCATTGATTCAGGGTGGAATCCTATATTGCACTGGAATGGCGAGGCCGGCCGGCCTGCGCGATATCCCGCACAGTATATGGGAGGCTGGAGACTCCCCGGCACAAGGGCACATTTGCTAAGCAGCAGGCACAGATCTGAGGAGGCCGTGCAGCCCGAATTGAGGCTATGTGGCCTGGGGATTGGGCCTAGGAGTCGGCCTTACGTAAATGGAACATAATTGTGTTTTACATTATTCACTGAACTTGCTTATATTGCATGCCCATATAACACGGGCATGTTATTAAAAAAAAAAACAACCCCTCATGGAGAGATATGTCTCGAGATATGTCTCGGTTACGTGAACAGTTCACGCAACCTAATTTGAACTGTTCTCATTAGCTATATGCATGATTGATTCTTCTTCTTTAAATTCATATTGTACTTCAGAAAGTTATCGTAAGAATCAGTTGTACCACTGTACATTGCGGTACACTGATAGGCGGACCATTCAAAATGAATTTTCGTCTATTCGTATTTGACATGAGTCACCTTTCACTGTCATTACTGTGTTCTAGAATTATTGGAAAAGAGAAATGAGATACCTGATTTAATATCTACAGTACATTTTAAGTAACAGTAGAATGCTCTTTTATAGTTTAAAGTAGGGGTGTCAAACTCATTTCAGTGGGCTGGATAACATTCATGATGCCTGCTGAGGCTGGAAGTGATGTCATCAATCAGGAAGTGATGCCATTAAACAGGTCATGACCAGAAATAAGCACCTTTGTCCCATTTAGGAACTCATTAGCTGCAGATGACAGAGGAGAAAATATGCAAATCATGACCATATTTTCAAGATACGTATCAGTATCAAGAATACTGATGATCTTATAATGCCAGCACCCTCATCCTTAATTCCATGTTTAGTATTCTTTGGGGCTTTATCTTCAATTCTTTCTGCATTCTTGAGGCATTATTTTCATTTCAGTGTCTGTAGTGGTGGCCATATATTTCTATTATTAAGTACATGTTTAATTGAAAAGGGGACTTTCAAATTAATTAGTATTTAACTTTGACTGGATCATGAAGTTTGCTCTCCAACTTCCAGACCAAATAAAAGCAGAATTTGCTATGATTCATAAAGAAGTGATGTGACATTTGTAGTTCTATTCGTCTCTAGTTAACAAGTTTTTGTTTAGGGCACAGTCCTAACCCAGAGTTAGGCCTGCACAGTTAGACCAGCAAAGTTTGGCTGGCACAAGAGCTACCTTAAAGAGCATTTAGACTACTCTTGGAGTCAGGGTGGATGGCACATGTCTGTGGGTTGGCCTCTCTGACTCCGAGAGTGGTCCAAATGAGCGTTACGGTGGCCCTTGTGCCAGCCAAACTTTACTGACCTAACTGTGCCAGCATAACTCCTGGTTAGGATTATGCCCTCAATTAGAAAATAGTTAACCAATCTATTTATTTATTTATTTTCAAATATTTATATTAGCATTATTTGTAAGGATTGAAGGTGGCTCACAATACAAGTGTAAAAAACATGATAAAGAATCATTTTTTAAAAAATCCCACAATCTGGAGACAATAATAACCACTAATAAACCGAGTTGCCCGGGGAGGGGGGAACGTCAACAGAATTATCATAATGGGGAAGGCCATTTGAATGAATGTGTTTTGACCCACTCCAAAAAGCTTAATAGGAAGAGAAGACTGTGACCCCTTCTGAGGGAGGGAATTCCAGCCAGAGGGAGTCACCACAAAGAAGATCCTCCCATGCACTCCCACATTTCAGTTAGTCAAAGAACATGGTGAACATTCCCCTCCGAAGATCACAAAGGACAAGTAGGCTTGTGTCTGAGAAGGTGATCTTTCAGGTAGTATAGAGTCCTCCATTGGGGCAAATGGGGTTTGACTCCTCTGAGAAAAAAGAAAAGGAATAAAAAGGGGGGGAAAATGCATTTGGGCCCCAATCCTAACATAGATTTGGCATGTGCACAGAGGGCTTTAAGGCAGGGCTTTAAGATGATCTATAAGAACCATGGAATTTGGTATTAAGAATAATACCGGTATTTACAGTATATAATAGTCGCAACCCACCACCCTGAGAAACACCTGCTTCTGCCCCTTTAAAGGGTGGGGGGAGGGGGAGGCAGCAACGCGATCCCTAGGATTGCACTGTTGCCCTGGGTAAAGGGGCTTTTTTTAGACTCATGCAGCACTGTAGTCCAGGGGGGTGTAGTGAGCTAATATAAAATACAGTTGTCATTTGCTAGAATGACAGATGAATGTTTTGAAAAAGACATCCCAGAAGGAAGGGTCAGAGAGGGGCGTTTATTTGAAAATGAAAAAGGGGCGGCTGGCAGTGGCGGTTGTGGTAAGGTTGTGGTGCTGCCCCCTGCGGGGTGGCACCCAGGGGCATTTGCCCCCTTTTACCCTTTTACCCTATGAACCCCTTTTAGGTTCATAGTAATTGTGCTAAAATAGCTTTCATCAATGCAAGGCGTAATTGTAATTTTCTTGTTCTTTTTTAATAAGAATATTTACCCTAGGTATGCCACTGAGCCAGATGTACTTCACATACTCCAGGGCTTTACGAGCACCCCATGAATAAAAATCTGCTGACAATTACCAGTCCTTCCCCCTAACCTACCCACCCCCTTTTTGCAGTCTGTGGAAAATATAAGCAGTCCTCTGATCTGCTTGACTGACTTTGTACTGCAATTCTTGTTCGTGAATAATAGCCTTCTTTTCTCAATGTTCCAAAACATTCCAATATAAGAGCAGTGGTGCTTTGTCTACTGCTGTTGCTCAATACGAGGTTTTCCCCATTGTGCTATTGTTCCAATTGTCACTGTTAGGTTTCGATCAATATAAATCTCTGAGATTCTAGTCCTTCACGTGCTAAAAAAAAAAAAAAGGCTTAAAATGTGGGTTTGGTCCCAGCTGGCCTGACCATGCAAGCATTCCAAATGGTCTCTTAACAGCTGCAATTTCCGTTGTTTGACTCCATATCAAAGACCATATCAACCACCAGTCTTAAATTGCAATAAAGGAGGCCAGAAGAAGTTACCCACTTGGAACTGACCCTTTAGTACAAGGAGGTTGAGAGCCCAATCCTATGCATGTCTACTCAGAAGTAAGTCCCATTATAGTCAGTGGGTCTTACTTCCATGTAAGTGAGGATAGGATTGCAGCCTGAGATAATAAGTGACTGTCATGCCTCTGGGTGTGACTCTTGCACAGGATACAGGTCTTGGCTGGCAGCCTGGAATACTGCTTCATCGGAAGCTGCTGATGAATGGTCATGCCTGACCACTTCCTGTGCTATCACAAGGGACCCTGGGCCAGACTTCTATGATGCTGCATCACAGCCACTTGATAAGGCAAATAGTCTTTCCCCAGCTCTCGTTTTGTTGGACTGCAGCTAATACTGGCACTGGGCATATTATATCCCAGTTGCAATACTGCCCTGTTACACTGCAAGCACAGTTATAGCAAGAGTGCTGAATTAGAGCAGCGTTCTTCAACCTTGGGTCAGGACGCCAATGCAGCCGTGCGAAGCCTCAGTTGTGGGGTGCAGTCACTTATAAGGTTGAAGACCACTGGACCAGAGCACCTCCAGGGAAAGGGAGAGGCAGCTGGTGACCCCTTTCATGTTTGTGTTCCAGTCTTGCTTAGGTTCATAGTAATTGTGCTAAAATAGCTTTCATCAATGCAAGGCTTAATTGTAATTTTCTTGTTCTTTTTTAATAAGAATATGTAGTTACAGTGAACAGTGCTGGGAGCAGGAAGTGGATGGATAGAGACCTGAGAGGGGGAAGGATCGACTGATTCAGGCCATGAGGTGTCCTCGGCTCTGCGCCTGCTAAACAGCAGGCTAAACAGCAGGAGCAGATCCATGGAGTCCATAGGCACAGCTGGTGCCTACCCCGGGGCAAAGGTGCAAATGTGCCCTTGCCCCAGGGAGGCTCCTGCCTGCTCCAACTTGATAGGGCGCAGGCCTGCTGGCCTTCTCTTCCAGTGCAAGTTAGGATTGCACCCTTAAAACAAGTTATCTAAAAAGAAATAACTTATGGACAAATAATATTGTATTTATTTATTTGCATTGATCCAATCCATTTCTCGTAATGAGGCGGCCCTAATGAATAGCCTCAAGACTTGAGGGGCTTACTTATGCAACTCAGCCCTCACCTGCCCCCCCCTTCCTGTCATTGACGGACTTGGAAAAAAAATGCACCAGAAAAAAGATGCTCAAAACATTTTTCTTCCTATATTGACAGAAGCTTGCAAACTGCAGGAGCTCAGCTGTTTGCAGGGCAATTAGGTGCTATCTGACTTTTGGCAGGGCTTGAGGCAAATAGTAATCTGATCTTTTCATCACCCATGTTTTCATTGGAGACCTTGCAGGACCCACCAAAAATTGGGTCCCGACCCACCAAGTGGGTCCCCACCCTCACTTTGAGATTCACGGCTACAGGACACTGTCCCACTGTTATAAATTGGCTTTTGGCATCATGCAGAGCTTTGCTGCTGGTGACAATTTTTGACCTGCTGCCACAAAGAGACACAGGTTGCCACAGCTGGCAACCAATTCCGGTGTAGGTAAGCCCAGCACCTGACATTGCACAAGTTCATTAGCTTTCGGTGTTATCTTTTATTCTATAACTCATGTCAAATTTTTGACTCATTTTAAGATTTCATGAGATTTGGTGCTTATGTTACAAAGGGAAAAAGGAATCCAATTCAAAGTGTCATCATTTCTGTTTTTGTTTTCTCACTCAGTCCAACATATAATTGCATCAGGTTCTGAAACCCATTCTGTGCCATGAGGGCCAAGAGAAGCAAATTGATTCTTGTTGTCAAATAATAAATAACTGGGGGAGTGTGTGGATGTCATATGAAGTCATGTTCTTTTTTTTTCTTCTTCAAATGTCATTTGTTGAAAATTTTAAAATAAAACTGTAATTACTGTGACAATGTCACAAAAAGAGCTGTCGGCTGTCAAACAAATGTTCAATACAAGTTGTAATTGATTGAAATAACACCAAACATCCCAGTAACAGCTTATTGACTCTCTTACTGACTTGAGATAAAGAGTGTTGTGGAGGTTTAAAGGAACAATGGTGATATGACCCTGACAAACTGAAATGTCTGTTATTCTTCATGCACAGGCTATCACTCTCTTAAGGATTTACTCCTTTTTAAAACATGCTATCTATATTCATTCAACATGGCAGTTTCTATTTGGAGAAACGATGTGTACCTGCAAGGTACTCTTTCTCTTGCAAAGAGAACATTATCTGAAGAATTCCACTAAGGGCGCAATCCTAACCTGAAGTTACGCCGGCACAGTGAGGCCAGCAAAGTTTGGCTGGCACAAGGGCCACCGTAAAGCACCTTTAGACCACTCTCTGAGTCAGGGAGGATGATGCATGTCTGTGTGCTGGCCTCTCTGACTCTGAGAGTGGTCCAAACATGCATTACAGTGTTGCTTGTGTCAGCCAAACTTGTGCCAGCCTAACTTCAGGTTAGGATTGCGCTCTCAGGCTCCTTCAGTTATTAAATCCACTATAAAGCTGCAATTCAGATTGTTCTCAGTGTACAGAAACACTTGCTTAATTTCCTACCATAGCAACGACAAATAGAATCAATCTTGCAATAACATTTCAAGATAAGGACCACCTTGACCAATAACAATATGCATCTGCAGTGGCCAAAACTTTATATTGCTGATGATGTTGTCTTTTTTTTTTTCTGCCCCTTCACACAGCTCAAATTTTCTACTAAGCATGGTAAATCCCCAATAATAGGACAACTATTTCCAGACCAAGAACATGTCAAATAAGTTGTGCTGGTACAACCTGGCAGGCCACTTTTTATTTGAGACAAATTTCTCTTGTCATGGATTTTGAACATGCCAGCCACAAGCAGCCAGCTATGGTGTGTACGCTGACGTAGTCTGAGGAAAATTTGGACATCTCCAGAACCTCATTCCAAAATAACTCAAGTCAACTCTCTAAGGATGCTTGTTGAACAGATGTTGTGAAGTCTACAACCCTAGATGCTGCTGCTGAAGTAGGTTGGAAGCATCTGAAACACATATAGGCTCAGATTAGCTCTATCCAGCCCTAGGTCTTTGTAAAACAGTCTTCATTTAAGTCAATTCTGGCATATTAACAGAGGCGGATCTAAGGGGGGGCAAATCTGTAAGTTCTGCAAGAAGCCTTACCCTGTCATGTAAATCCCTCCTCTCCCTTGCTGCTGTAGCCAGTAAGCAACACCAAGATGTTGCTATTCCCTGTGAGGATTGGCTAGAACAGTGCAGGAGAGGAGTGTTTTCCACTGCAAGGTAAGGCTTCTTGCAAAACTTACAGATTTGCCCCCCCCCTTAGATCCACCTCTGCATATTAACAATGCACAATAGGCAATATGGCAGGCTGCACAGAAAATAGCTACTTTTCAAGACAGAGGGAAAATAGGCCATGACTGTTCCACCACACAGTGGCAGAAGGATGTTTTCCACATCATGGAGCCGCCGTTACTAACACATTTCTCTTTGTGTGAATTCTGGCTGTCACATTCATTAGTCCTTTCATAAGAAATATTCATTGTATAAAAATTGAGAAGGTAAGATTCTCATCATCAGGCTCTTCACACACACCATATTACTCCACTTCTTATAATTTTGATACTCCTCACTCTCCTTTCATGGGTGCTTCATCCAGTGGTGGGATTCAAATAAATTAACAACCGGTTCTATGATGTCATAGCCGGAGCCAAAAAAAAAAAACCCCGAAGCCAGCCAAGGTAAGTGAGTGGGCGGGGCCTGGCCATTTAACAACCGGTTCTATAGAACCTGGGCGAACCCCCTGAATCCCACCACTGGCTTCATCCCTTCTGTCTCCTATTAATTAATAACTTGCTCTTAGAGCTAGCTCCTATCAACAAACTACTGTAATCAGTGATTCCTAAATGGAACTGAAAGCCAAGGGAAATCCCAGAGCCATAATGTTCTGCCCCAGTGCCCGGGATACTGTACTCTGCACAGAGGAGGAGGTGGGTGCAGGAAGTGACCAGCAGCTCCTCCTTTGGAAGCAGTGCAAAGGCAGTTCTCCCTGGACGAGGAGGAGGCCACAGCATGAAGGTAGTCATCTCCATAATTAGGGCAGAGCCTGGGGCCAATCTTCCCCCCCTCTTGGTGCAGCACCTTGGGTGGTTCCATCATAGTTATGGCTCTGGGAAATCCACCTCATATCCATTTATCCTGAAGTGGTTTTAGCCAAGGAACCCTCCCAGTTTTTTCTTGATTTCACATGTGAGGGAAGACCACAACGTGTTTGGCTCTTACACGGAACTTTTGTCCCTCTTCTTTAAGAATCATGACTTCACTATGATGGTTAGAGCAATGATTTTCAAAGTTTTTCAACTCATAGCACACTGACAAGGTGCTAAAATTGGCAAGGTACATCATTCATTTTTTTTAGTAACAAGGCACACCACATTGAGGGGTGTGTGTGTGTCTCACAGCACCCCAGTGGCTCTTGTAGTAAATGACACCCCAAAACTCCTGCAGCACATCTATGCACTTTTCATGGCACACAAGTGTGCTGTGGCACATGGGCTGAAAATTGCTCAGTTAGAGGGCTAGGTACTCTCATAGTCTAATCCAAATCTGCCTGGAACCCCGCAGGTGCAGCAATAGCCAAAAGGCTACTGTTGCATCCAGTGGCAGTGAAGCAGCTGCTGGAGTCTCCCCAGGAGAAGGCGATGTTCTTCCTCTTCCACCAGGGAAAGCCCGTCTCCCATAATGCAGCTTCCTGGCTTGCCGCTGGCTATTTTGCTGGTGGTGAACTGTGTCGGGCTGTCTAAGCCACCGCCAGGGATAAAATCTGGTGGTGGAAGCCACTGCCATGTCCCACCCACTTGCGGCTGGCTACTCCCCTCCCCCCATCTGGTTCCTCCCCCCTCCCTCTCCAAATGGGCTAATGGGTGGCCGGCACTGCTGGAGCACCAGCTGGCCACCTGCTCACATTGAGCCCCAGCACTGGAGTACACATGACGTGCTTTACGGCACATTAGCAACATTTTCACCGGCGGTACTCATGTACCGCTGGCAATACGGCCTTTGGGATTGGGCCGTCAAGCTGAAATCCTTATTTACTTACATGGGAGTAAGTTCTACTAAACCCATTTCAGCTTATTGCCAAATAGGCATACATGGTATTGTACTGTCAGCAATAATACTCAATACAAGCGTGCCCCAGTATCCTGATTGGATTTGGTATCCACAGTTACCTAACTGATTCACTATCCACGGTTTCAGTTATCTGCAGATAGCATGGATACTGGGACACCTATTAAAAAGACAGAGAAACATTAAACAAATCCCCCTTTTTACCTTGTTGCAGCTAAACCACCGATGTTCTCCTATCTTTGAAAAGGCATCCTCAGTATCCATTGTTTCAGGTATCCAGGAAATGGGGGTCCAGAACGGAACCCCAGTGGATACCGGGGCATGCCTGTACAGAATGATCTTAAAACATGAGGGATTTAATGATCTGCTTCTTTCCCTACATGCAGTACAACAAATATCCTTCCTGTAAGAATTTTAGCCTTTCATGTCTAGTCAAGGGCTGGAATAGACTGGACTGTGCATTTATCCTATTCTAAAATACTGTCCTGGAGCATGTGATGGATTAGTCAAAAACATCACATTCTGTCTCGCTCTTTCTCTATAGCTTCATCGGAATGTCAATGAAATGAAAAAAAGAATTGTTTAGATTTTGCATTCCTGAATTGTAAAGTGTTGTGCCAAGTAGGTGTACTAGCATTTTCACCCTGGCATTTTTTTTTTCTTTACCTCAGACCTTTCCATTTTGCATTCTGCCTGAATATTTGGAAAGGTCAATTGCTGTATGTTGCAAACATGCTAATCCAAACTTGATTCTTGAATGAGACATCATAAAAGAAGCAGAGGACTCATTAGCCTACACTAAGATAAGAAGCCCAATCTTCATAGAAGTTTTAATTACTATTTCATATCTGAAGTACTTTGATAGAGTGGCTTTATCGGTTTGTCACAAAACTGAAACCAATTGTAAGAACCTTGTAGAAAATCAACTAATTAATTAGGCCTAGGTCAGAAATAATTCATCCTAATAATAGCAATTCCACTCTTCATCAGGACATCAAGAAGATAAAGCCGCATATACCATATCAGACAATTTCCTTTTCCATCACTCCTTCACGCACATTTGTTGTTACAGTCTTGTAAGTGTGGAGAAAGTAATTTTGAACACAGACCTAATTGTCACCGACTGAGAACAAGGATTCCCAAATCCAGAAATAAGTAGCATGGTAATTCTGATTTTAAAAACTGTGTTGAATAAAAATTTGCGAGGGTTCATGTTTATTTGCTTATTCAGAGTAGTGTGCCAGGATGTTGCATTGACCATTTTTGAGAACTGAAGACCAAGTTTGCACTGGGATATTCTAGGTCAATGTCTCTCAAATTGTGGGACTGGACCCACTTGGTGGGTAGCGCCCTGATGTCAGGTGGGTTGCAGGAAGCTGGGAGCACCCATCTTGGAAGCCGCAGACCTTACTCTTGCTATATTCCTGTTGTCAGTGTTAACAGTTCGGATTTTCAAGTGAGGCTTTTTAAAATGTTTTAAAAGGTGCAAGACAGAGCCGGTGCAAGTCACTCCTGCCAGGTGGCTGCCTCCCCCAGCTTGTTCCTTGATGCAGCCCTGTTACCAGGCTTCATAGGTGGGCCAGCTTTGCAAGTACTCTAGCATAGTTTGGGTCCACAGCTTGGAAGGATGCTAGAGCTTATCTCTTGCACTTTTGCATTGTAAACAGAAAAGTGGAAATGCTTGGAGCACAATCCTAACCTGGAGTTAGGCCGGCACAGTTAGGCCAGCGAACTTTGGCCGGCACAAGAGCCACTGTAAAGCACGTTTGGACCACTCTCAGAGTCAGGGAGGATGGCTCACGTCTGTGTACTGGCCTCACTGACTCTGAGAGTGGTCCAGACATACTTTGCAGTGTCCCTTGTGCCAGTCAAACGTTGCTGGCCTAACTGTGCCGGCCTAACTCCAGGATTGCAGCCTTAATCATCCAAACAAATCTGAACCATCTGCCTTTTAAAAAGTGCAGTGAACCTTTGCAACTCCCCCTCCCTTCGCTTCATTTGTTAAGGATAAAAATAAATAAATGAAGCTAATTTCTTTTTAAAAGCTCATTTTATTTTTTTTAAAAATGATTGAATTGAAACTTTAAACACAAGCCCTTTAGTAGGATATTATTAAAATTCTGGTGATGAACACTCATATATCTGTAAATGACAGATTCCTACAATGAGGTTGGTGGTATATGTTCTCATTTAATTTTTGTTAGCACAAAGTATATCTTTGTTTGTTTTAGTATAATAAAAAAATCAGACGGTCGCCTCATGTCTGTTAACACCAAATGTCCAGAGTATAATGAAAAGCTAATGAGTACACTGAACCACTCACATCTCCTTTATTTAAATAAATTTCCTACCGTAGAAACGGTTTTGTACTTCGGAGAAAATAAAATTTTCTCCGAAGACACTGAGAGCGCAATCCTAACCTGGAATTAGGCCAGCAAAGTTTGGCCACCATAAAGTGTGTTTGGACCACTCTCAGTGTTAGGGGGCATGGTGCACCTCTGTGTGCTGGCTTCTCGGACTCCAAGACTGGTCCAAACATACTTTACTGTGGCCCTTGTGCCGGCCAAACTTTGCTGGTTTAAATATGCCGGCGTAACTTTAGGTTAGGATTGTGCCCTGAATTAGGAGAAAGGCAGGCACATTAAAACGTATCGTGAGAAATGGGAGTCTCAGATAAACCAGAATATTCCCCCCACCTTCTGCCAGTTAATCAGAGAGCTGTTGTAGTGTAGTGACCAATAGCACAAAGGAAGCCCCAAAGGAAGCTTTAATGAGGTTAATGGAACCTACTCTCACAAATTGGGATGTTGGCAGCCTAACATCCCAATCCTATCCAGCACAGGAGCACCAGTGTCAAACAGCGTCTGCTGTATCCTGTGCAGGAGTTGAGCAGGCTGGAGGCCTCCCTGGAGTAACAGCCCAGCTTGCTTTCAGGCCCAGGAAGTAAAGGGAGTTAGGATATGGTGGAGGAGGCCTCTGCCAGTCCTGCTTTCCTCCCAAGCCTGACCCATTCTGCTCCTACCTGGTCCCTGCCGGGAATCCAACAGCATCATCAACAGGACAGCGCAGGCCTCCCTGCCAGCACCACTTACTCTCTAGGTGCCGCAAATGTGCTTTCTGACACGTTAGTTTTATCCAGCCCCAGTGGTCGGGTTCATTAGGATTAGGCCCTAAGACAGTGAACTATGCCTTCCCTAGTTTGAAACTTGCCTCTGCCCTGAAATCACTTGGAGTGCAATCCTAACCTGCACTGGAACAGGCAGGCCGGCTGGCTTGCGCTATATCAAGCACAGGTTGGGAACAGGCTGAGGTATCCGCGGGGCAAGGGGAAGTTTGGCAAGGCGAACTTGCACCTGTTCAGCAAGTACAAGTACAAGCAAGCACCGGTGGCCCAAATTGGGCCACATCCAGGCTCCCCTCCCTGGGCCACTCCACCCACCAGAACACACTCCCCCCCCACTCTGTTTTATTTCCCCTCTCTCTTTCCTTCCCCCTGACCAAAATAGCCCCTGTTCCAGCCAAACGTGACCAGTGCCTGCTCCAGCGCTGCAGCATTGCCGCAGTTGCGTGCATTGGCGCTGCACACCTTGTGCTGGCATGAATGTGCTTTATAGCACTTTGTGTCAGCACTGGGCCAGCGCAAGCAACATGCGCCAGCACAAGGGAAGGTCTGGATTGTGCTCTGAGAATATGTTGGGGTGGATGGACGGGTTAATGTGGACTTTATTGTGCTTTCATTTGTTTTATCTCAGGATGTCCTGTGTATATGTACGCATGTTTATACCTCCCCACCCCATCTTCAGAAAGGGACAGGCAGCAAATGCAAAGAATTAAAAACGAAAATGAGCAAGCCTGCTAGATGCTGTAGTTTGTCTAAGAGTACAGAATGTGAAAATCCGAGCTCTCATGCTCCAGTTAATTAATGGGATTATGTCTTCAAGAGGATCAACACCTACTTATGCCTTAATTATAAACATTTATCTAGCTGGATTTGACGGAATGCAAACCTAGGCACCAGACACAAAGATCAAGACTGAATTAACTGCATACTAAACGCTTTCTTGAGGAAAGGAGTTTATTTAGCGATGCAGGGAAAATGATCAGTGGAGTAATTAAAAAGTGAGTCTTACCAAGTTAAGTTTCTAATCTAATGCCTCCTCCAGTGCTCTCAGTAGCCAATGATACTCTGCCTTTGTTGACTTCAGTTATTGTTGACTGAAACTCCAAGACCCTGTTTCTGCGTTATGCTGGTGGCACAGGACGTGGTGTGATGCCAATCTGTCGTGTGCCACCAGAATAATGCTAGAAACCCCAGTAAGCCACATGGACAGAGCTCATGCCCTTCCGTGATACTGAGGCAATGCTGACGTGGCAAGGAGCCACAGCAAACAGGGGACACGGGTCATGAAGAGCCCTGCCGGGTCAGGCCAAGGGCCCACCTAGTCCAGATTTCTGTATCTCGCAGTGGCCCACCAGATGCCTCTGGAGGCACACAAGACAATAAGAGACTTGCCACTCATTGCCACTCCCTTGCATCTGGCATTCAGAGATACCTTACCTATAAAGCCCTAAGATTGCATAAAATCATCATAGCTGCAATATAACTTTTTCTCCATAAATGCATCTAGGCCAGGTGTCGTCATCACATCCAGTGGCAAAAAGTTCCACAGATTAATTATGTCATTGCATCAGCGCTACATCATTAGCGCCAAGTCGGGGGCGCCAAGTGGCAACCCCGCTTCGGCACTACAATGCTCAGGCCAATGCTACGAGTAGCGTCAGCCCGAGAGCACTGACGGGGAGCCTCCCGTGTTCCAGCCAAACCCGGCCGGCACAGAGGAGGTTCTGGGAGGAGGGTGGGCGGGGAGGAGGCGTAACTGGGTGAGGTGGGTGGGGATGGGTGGCCCGGCCCAGGGAGGGGGCGTGGCTGGGACGTGGCCATTAGGTTGCATCAAATGTGTTATTCCCGGCCACGTGGCCCCAATTCAGGCTGGATGGCTTTCTTAGACCTGCGCCCACGATTTTGTGGGTACAGATCCAAGGAAGCCATTTAATTGGGGAGGCAGGAGCCTCCCATGGTGTGAAGGTTTGAATGTGCCTGCTCCAGCACACCTTAAGATTGGGCTGCCCAGAGTACATTTTCAGAGGATGCTGGGTCCTGTTGAGAGAAGGGGGGAATCACTGAAAATCACCCCTCTTTCCAGCACAAATGGAACTTCTTCTGTTCATGGAAGAAGTTTAGGATACATCCCATTATCTTTTACTTGATCTACAAAATGTTTGCAATCTACCCAAGTGGGAGCTGGACGATTCATTGGCAATCAAACTATTGAACTTACATGATACAGCAAAAATTCTTAAAATTAGTATTGCCTGGTTTAAATACCCCCTTGTGAGTGCATAGAATGGAACCATGGGTGTTTTGGAGGATGGGATATGCATGCCCTCACTTTAGGTCACATGATTGGCAGGCCCAGCAGATGGCATCATCTCAGGGTGCAATCCTAACCCACTTTCCAGCACCGGGATAAGGGCAATGCAGCTCTGAGATAAGGGAACAAACATTCCCATACTTCTAGGAGGCCTCCATGATTGCCCTCCCACCGCAGGATGCAGCACATGCCCCATTGGCACCTCTATGTCAGCGCTGGAAGGTGAGTTAGGATTGCGCCCTGAATCAGCCCCTGAACTTTCGTATACCAAAGGTTGCTGCTAAATTCTGACCTGGTCTTCAAAAGTGAAACGAATCTGACTGTTCATACAATTGCAACCACTGCAGACGTACAGAACTGAAGTGCATTAGACCACTTTTGTGTTAACTGGAGGGTTTGCATGCCTTTGAACATTTAAGGAAAAAGAGTGTATTTGAAATCCATGTATTTTTTAGCAGAACAAGCATTTAAATTCTGATCTTTAGTTTTTCATTTATTTGGGGAGGACAGAAAAAGAATGGAAGGTGACTGAGTCATCTCCAAGGAGTGCCTATGTTACATTTATGTTGAGTGCAGAATGAAAGCAGCAAGGGGGCAAGGGAATAACATTTTCTTTAACCTCTGGTTATTAATTCTGCTTCAGGGAATCAAAAGCTGTATTTGATAGCTTAGACAGCTACTCCGCTAAGAAGCACATTTTTACTTAACCTTTGTTGACTATAAGCTGCTCCAGGGCAAGGGAAATGTTGCTTGGTTACTCAGAATAGCTGCAGGACATGAAAGCAGTATTTTTATTATTATTTTTCCTTTACAGTTGAATAATGTTTTACACTTACACTACACTTTTCATGTGGACATCTCCACCTTCACATTTGCAAAAATACTCCACTAGTGCAACAAAGAAACTAGAGATACATTGTAATCATAGTATACTATAGGGAATAGTCAGGGGACCAAGCCAGTAAATAATTCTTTACTTATCAGCAATTCCCTGTTCTCCAATGAGCCTACTGAGACCTACAAAAATATGTTAGGCCACTGGTTCTCAAACACTTTAGACCAGGACCCACATTTTGGAATGGCACTTGTGTCGGGACCAACTGGAAGGGATGTAATGAACCTGGAAGTTATGTCATAGCCGGAAATGACATCATCAAGCAGGATGTGCCATCAATGTGACACAATAAAACAACACTCCTGGAATGCAAATTGGCATTCTTGGAGTGCAGCAATTTCACAACTATGAAACATTCCTGACAGAAAAGCAAGATTAGGACAAAATATGATGTAAAAGCACTGAACTAAAAAATTTTTAAAACAAAAACCCTCACTTGAAAATTCAAACTGTTAACACTAACAAAAGGAATATAGCAAGAGTAAGGTCTGCAGTTTCCAAGATGGCTGCTCCCAGCTTCCCATGAGGCACCTGACATCTGGTCACAACCACCCAAGTAGGTCCTGACCCACAGTTTGAGATACACTGTGTTAGGCCAAAGGGGGAGTTTTAGGCCCAAGCTGGTGATTCCAGAAATGGCATAGCTGCTGCTGTGATCCATCTACGACCCGCCCCTGCCCAGCCCAATCCCCACCCCGATCCATTCCTGTTTCCACATTAACTACTCCAATTGCTGGTCTTCAGCCCACTGCTGCCAATGTGGGATTTACCAACTGCTGTGCCATCAGCAGTGAGCTGCAGAATGGTGGAGCAATTGTCATGCCAACACTCTGCAAGATATGGAAACAGTCCACTGGCATATTGCATGGATTGGGCCATTGTACTCTATAAGGGGCAATCAGGAAGCCAATGAGATTCTAAGGAAAAACCCAAGAAAACATTTCTACTTATTCCTTGAGCCAGGGTGTGAGCCTAACCAACTTCCCAGCACTGGAGTAAGGGCAATGCAGCTCTGACGTGAGGGGAAAAAATTCCCTTACCTTGAGGAAGCCTCCATGACTGCCCCCCAACTACAGGATGCAGCGCATGTTCAAGTGGCACAGCTGTGTCAGTGCTGGAAAGTTGGTTAGGATTGCACCCTAAGTCTCTTCAGACCCACGCTCTCTGAAGAGCCTGAAGTCTGAAGAGAGGAAAGGGACAGGGTGGGCTAAAACATGGGGGATAGCATCTGGCATGTGCTTTTGCCACTAAGATCCACCCCCAGCTTGTTCCCCAGCTCCTGCCTTCTCCTCTCCCCTAACGTCTTCTGAAACACCAATAACCCACCTGGAGTCCCCCTTCACCTTAACTGGACTGGCAAAGTATCTGGGCAAGTTTGGACCACTCACAGGGCCACTGGCCAATTCCACCAGCAGCTTCACTGCACATGACTGTGACACAACATTTGCACCACAATGGGCCTTGCACAAGATCCACTAGCATAGGCCCTAGATAGGATGAGGCAGTAAGTTTCTCTTTCATTTTATAGTTCTTTTTCTCCACATGTTATACCTTTTCTTTTTCTCTATGTGCATGCATGTGTGTATGCACTTGCCAGCTGAGGAGGACTCTTCATGCATTGATCAAATGGACTGTAGTTCATGGAAGGTTATACTATCATACGTTCATTATGTTTAGGCTTGTTAGGATTCATCATTGTTTTTGCTGTAACAGATGAACATAGTTATTCTTACGGAACCTATGTTTCCCAGGATGTGCAATTTGGCAGTGTGGTAAGTGTTAAAATTCAGTACCTTCCGAATGATTTTATTGAGGATATAACAAAGAAGGTAGCAATTTATCTGCAGCAGATTGTGGCAGCCAGAGAACAGAAATAATTTGCATTCATCCAATGTACAGACTCTGGGTACAGTGTGGGATAAAAAAAATTATTTTTATGTATGGCTGATATTTATAGACTTTAGATGTATCCAAGCTCTGTGCCTATTGTTTTAGGCCAATACAAGTTTCATCATCATCATCTATAGGGATAGAGTTTTCTAGAAACATAACAAGGCAGGACACAGTGCGGTAAGTATGGTGGGTGCCACAACGTGCTATGTAAGCAATCCCTCCCATTCACTGTCAGAGCCATGCAGGATACCAACTGCAATATGCAGGTGCTTACCGATTGGTTCAGCAAGCACCTGCACATTGCTGTTGCTGTCCCAATGGCTCTGATGGTGAGGGGGAGGGGCCACTTATCCAGTGCCATACTTAGGACACTGCCCCAGCCACTGGCTATGCTACAGGAGTTTTATGTATGGTAGGACCTTTCCTATTAGTAGAAAATGTGCTTTGCATGCAGAAGTCCCTGTTCATCCCCTGGCATAAGGGCCATGCCCAGGTTCAGAGAGCTCTTGGCAAACTGTCTTCCAACCTCGATGAGTCCTGAAAAAGGCACTCGATGAGTCCTGAAAAAGGCACAATGGTTCTCAAACTTTTTGCATAGGAACCCATTTTTTAAAATGCCACTCACGTCGGGACCTACTGGAAATGAAGCCGTAATCGGAAATGACATTAAGGTGGATTCAAGCAGGAAGTACCATCATTGTGACATAATAAAATGACACTCCTGAAATGCAAACTGGCATTCTTGGACTGCAGCAATTGCACAACTGTGAAACATCCCTTGACAGAAAAGCAAGATTAGGACAAAATATTATAGAAAAGCACAGAATTAAAAATGTATTTAAAAAACAACACTCACTTGAAAATTCAAACTGTTAACACTCACAAAAGGAATATAGCAAGAGTAGGGTCTGCAGCTTCTAAGGTAGCTGCCCCCAGCTTTCTGCAACCCACCTGACATCAGGGCATGACCACTCAAGTCCTGACACACAATTTGAGAAACACTGCACTAGCACATGAAAGCAAAGAGCACTCAGGTGGCTTCAAGGGCCCTGACACTGAATTGCATATGACTTCTGCGTCGCTTCCTAGTCACCCTGAAAGACCTCTTGAGTGATCTGGAAGCCACCCTTCAACAAACATAGTGGGAGGAGGGTAGAATGGCTCTAGGAGAGGGGGCTGAGTGGGGGTTGAGTGCAGAAGGAAAGCTTAAGGGTTTTTTTCTTGACTCATTTCTCAAAATGGCTCGGGATTCAAGTCAAAATGATTCGAACTTTCCTGGAGTTGAGTTGCGAGGGGTGCATGCTATGAGTCATGAGTTGAGTCGAGAGCTCACTGGCTTGTGCCTCAACTCATGACTCGAGCTAAGTGGCTTTGGCACACCACTGCTATTTTCATGATTTCTCATAATGCAGAGGCAAAGGGAATTGCTTGCCCAGCTAGTAAATTCAGGGCTGAATCAGAATCGAACCTGGAACTTCCAAGTTCACAGCTTCATCATCCACTCCACTCGCAAGATATGAGAAAACAAACACACAAGCAAAAAAAAAGCTGCTCTCACCCCATTCAGAAGTTCTGCTTAAATTTCAGGCAAACAAAATCATTATCCTGTATCACCTAATCGCCAAGATCATCTCCAGGGCTGGGAAAAAGAAATTAATAAAGTCATTAATATTTAAAACATGCCTAGGAAGAGGCCTTTTTAATATTTATGTCACTTTTTAAAACTTCACAAAGCTGGTTAAGAGCTGGAAAGCAAGGCTGTTTTTATTGCTCACTCGCTCTCTCAGCAACACAATTGTCAATTTAAATACCTCCCCTCTAGAATCATCCCTAGAAAATATGTGCCACCACCGATTAAGACCCCATTTGTGTTAAAAGTGGAATTTGTCACAGGAACTATTACAAATAAAGGAGATGTTTGCCAAACAGTGACAGGATTGCTTTGAAGAATATTCTGCAGTTGTGTTACTGAATAGCCTTGCCACACAGTTATCTTCCTATCACCACAAAGCAGCTAACTAGGAAACATGATACAAAATGGCTACATGACAGTAAACAGAAGCAGAGGGAACGATGTTGAGTCACAGCTAGCGTTACCTCATTAATTGGTAATGGATCTCTCAGTGACTCATGTTGCTAAATATGCATTAAAGTAGCACCAGTCATAATTACTGTAGGGTACACAGAAAAAGGTGGCAAAGGAAAACAGACTGGTGGAAGCTGAGAAGTTCAAAGTAAAATGAAAGAAGAATGTTATAGGTCTATATTGTATGAAAAGCTGCATAGGCACAGAACTGAGGTGACTAGTGGCCCGGGACGGGATAGGATTCAGTTCCCATTCTGCTGCCATCTCTGCCCTCCTACTGAGCCTGAAATGCTGCTAGGTTGCCCTCCCCTGCCTAGTTTTGCCCCTTCCTGCTTTTTCCCTGCCCCAGAACACCCTAGAACTCACCACTGGTGGCTCCCGGTGGTCATGCCACTATCACAGTGAAAGGAGGGAAAGGTTAGAACCAGTGGTGTCATTCAAATGATTTAGGAACAGGAACTCACTTTTGATTGGCACTTGTCGGGAACCCGGAACCAGCCACGGAGCCCGTTAGGATCCGGAACGCCCGTTCTGGTCCGTTCCCCCTGAATGACATCACTGGTTAGAACTGGGCTGAGCATTCAAGCAATCATTCCTGCACAAAAATCAGGACTTCGTATAAAATGTATTGACAGCAGCAAAGATTTGTATTGGCTGTAGGTGGAAAGACCCTTTGGTCCCTGCAATTAAAATATGGTTGCCAAAAATTAGAGATATAGTTGTTAGGGATATCAGCTTCAATAGCCATGCCACAAATTTGAAGACAACAGTTCTTTCTTTCTTTCTTTCTTTCTTTCTTTCTTTCTTTCTTTCTTTCTTTCTTTCTTTCTTTCTTTCTTTCTTTCTTTCTTTCTTTCTTTCTTTCTAAGCGAGCTAATCCTTTTGATTCTACTTTAGATATTCTAAAACCATTCAATTGTTGTATTCCATATTAAGTTCACCATCAGATTAACTGCTTAAGGGTCAGTTCAAAGCCTTATCACCCACTGTGCCCTGATTGTCCCTGGGAACACTTTGGTTGAATGACCTTCCCCACCTGAATCACAGTGTTGGGGACGGGAACCCTTTTCCACGAGTGTGATTCCATTCATACATCTGGATAGAAGCCTTTCTGTTCTGCTTCACAGGATTCCCACAGGAATTTTTCAACTGACTGCTGACAGAAAATGACTATAAAGAGGTCTTTTTAAAGCAACTCCCCCACGCTGAGCATGTTGCATATTTAGCCATTTTCCCTGCTGTCCTTCTGATGGAAGTTTCTAGAAGGGACTTCAGTTATAACATATCAACTTGATTCTAAATTTGATCTCTGCTTTGTAAGATGTCAAGGTCTTTGGAATATTCTCTGCAATCTCAAATGCCTTCTTTAAAGTGACTTCTGCATAGGGTTTCTTCTTGAAGCCTCTTGATTTTCACGTCCATAGAGGCAAGTTGATTATAGAGCTTTCTTGTGTTTCCTTTTACAGTTCTGTTATTCGGCCAGTACAAAGAACAAAAACAGTTATTTCGTGTATTTTTAGAGACATATCAAAAATGTGTATTTGAAAGAGGCAGGGGAAAGTTTTGATTCCTTGCAGAAATCATCTTTGTTTCTGAATACAAGGGCTTGCTTTCGCCCCAACTTCCCTCGCCCCAAATCAAAAGATACTTTAAAATGAGAATATAATAATGATGCCAAAGCATTTAAGCTGATTTAGGGCCCAGTCCTGACTAAAGGAATCGCTGCTGAAATACAGGCTTTGCCAGTGTTGGCTGACACAAACATGCCATAATGCACTTTGAGATAGTGCAGGGAGCTGCCATGCTGGTGGAAATGTTAGAGCCTTCCTGCATGTGCTGGCTGATCAAGGAAGACCCGCCATCATAGGTAAGGGGATGCAATCGGGTGGGGAAAGGGGTTAAATGTGGTGGGGGGAGGGTGGAATGGGGAGACGGGAACAGTAGGCATGTTGCAAGAGTGGGTCCCTATGGATGACCTTGCGGTGTCCCTCCGGTTGAAGGCTCCTGCTCAGCGTGCAACCTGAAGGAAAGAATCTAGTAGTTATTACCTCTCCACAATGCGGACCCTCTAAATGGACAGCGAATGGAATTAAGAACACCAGTGCTGGATTTGATGTTAACTGAAGCTTCAAAAATGTGGATAATATATTAAAGGACACAAGCAGCAAAAAGCACAGCCCCAAAGGACTGGCTTGTGTAAAGATCTTACATTTGGCATTGCATTTTATAGGTTTTTAACAATGTAATCTGTTGTTATCAATCCTTTCTCCCTAGGAGAAAGGGGATTACAAAGGCACAATTTCATGTTACAAGAAGTTTACAGAAATGCAAAAAGAGCAAACACTTAATTTCATCAAGCAGTACAGATACAATGGGGTGTAGCAGGGTGTGTGTCGCTTCAGATTCAGGATGGGAGGCTTCTTAGCAGAGTTTGAAAAGAATTGTCCAGGTGAGTCTAGCTCCTGGGCAGATAAGAACTTGATTTAAGTTTGGGGTGCCGCAAGGTTCCATCTTATCCCCCATGTAACATCTACATGAAACCGCTGGGAGAGGTCATCCGGGGGTTTGGAGTGGGGTGCCATCAATATGCTGATGACACCCAACTCTATCTCTCCTTTCCCCCTGATTCTGAGGAGGCGGTTGAGGTCCTGGATCGCTGTCTGGAGGCGGTTGGGGGCTGGATGTGGGCGAACAAGCTGAAATTAAATCCGGATAAGACGGAGGTGCTTTTGGTTCAGAAATCCACAGCTCGGGTATTGGACTATCGTCCTGCTCTGAATGGGGTTGCACTTCCTCTGAAGGAGCAGGTTCACAGCTTGGGGGTTCTCCTGGTTCCACAGCTACACCTGGAGTCCCAGGTGGCGGTGGTGGCCAGAGGAGCCTTTGCTCAGCTTCGGCTGATTCACCAGCTGTGGCCATACTTGAGCTGTGCGGACCTGGCCACAGTGACCCATGCCCTAGTGACATCTAGATTAGATTTAATTATTGCAATGTGCTCTACGTGGGGCTGCCTTTGAAGACGGTCCAGAAATTACAACTAGTACAGAACGCGGCGGCTCAGATGGTTGCTGGGGCACGTCGGTTTGACTCTGTCGAGCCGTTGCTTTGGCGACTACACTGGCTGCCGGTTCTGTTCCGGGCCCAATTCAAGGTGCTAGTGTTGACTTTTAAAGCCCTTTACAGCTCGGGTCCGGGGTATTTGAGGGACCGCCTCCTTCCATATAATCCAACCCGTACTCTTAGATCATCTGGGGGGGCCCTTTTGACTGTGCCGCCACCAGTAGAAGTGAGAGGGGCGGCGGCCAGGAAGAGGGCCTTCTCGGTGGTGGCCCCCCAACTCTGGAACTCCCTCCCCTTAGAATTGAGAACTGCTCCCTCTTTGTTAACATTTCGGCGGGGGCTGAATATTTTTTTTTTATTCCAAACAGCTTTTAACTGTTGACAGGCTGGCTGGCTGCCTGGCTGGCTGGTTTGTTACATTTTTATATTTTATTTTATGATCCACTGGGCTTGTTGTTTTTAAATTGTATTGTTTTGTTTTAATTTTGTTTTATTGTATTGTTTTAATATTGTTTTTAAATTGCTTTTTAATGTTAATGTTGTTGTTGTTATTATTATTATTATTATTATTATTATTATTATTATTATTATTATTTCAGGCAGGACTTGTCATTGTATGCACCTTTTGTCAGAGACCAGATTTGCATTTCTTAAGACTCTGAGAGGAAAGGAGATTACAGATGTCTCTGGCACCAATTCTTAATAGCTTTAACTCTCAGGATGAGACCCAAAATAGAGTTTGGTCTGTACATGTGTTTGGGAAAGGGAGGGTGTCCACAACCTTCCCCCCCTTGATGGGGCCCCATGACATCCTGGTCTGACCTTCCCCTTTCCAAGTCCTGCATTATGTGCATCTGACCATTGAGCATAGCGATGCAAGTGTTTCCTGGAGGGCCAAAATAACCACAATGGGATACAGAGCCACATTTGAGAGGCTGCCAACAGTTGGACTCCAGCCAAGAAGTGTTTCCCACCAAGAATTACTGCTGGCCACTTACTAGACACTTGAACACCCTCTACAACAGGCAGATTAGGCCTGGGAGGAGTGGGGTCAGTGGTTGCGGCGCACGATGAATCCCACCCCCTTCCTGGGCCTGATCTGCCTGCATGGATCAATATTGCAGTGGTGATATCATTGACCCATTATGGCTGCTGGGGCTTACCCTGAGACAAGGGGACAAATAACCCCAACAAGACTCCAAGCAACCACAAATCCCCTGAATAATGACAAGCTTACTGGTAAGGCCCAAATTGGAGATTGTAGAGAGCTCCCTCACCCACCCACTTGCTTCAAAATCAAAAGCAATCCAGTAATAGGAGGAAGCCAAAACAAAGGCAGAAGGAAAGCACCCAAAGGCGCCTGAACTACTTCATGTTTCCAAGCCTTCAAAGCAAACTGTAATGCCCAAAAAGAAAAGAAAAAAGATGCCATAGTCACCCAACCACCCATGGGGTGAGACTCACATTGTAGGGGAAGGACATTCTTGGGGTTTGGCTGGAAATAAGAGCGCAGTGACAGTCTACTCAATTATGTAGCTTATTTCTGGAAAAGGGGCTTACAAGGAATTGGGTCCATCTGGGCATTACAAGTTCACTTTCTCTGGCCATTGCTTCATGCCAGTATGCAGACTGGAAACCAATCAGATGGAGGCCTTTTCTTTTCCACATTTCTGCCTCTGCCACAGCATTCCCCAAAGGTTGGACTAGCACGGCACAGGAGGCACTGCTTATCTCTGGGGGCTATCTCTGCCTTCCCTGCATTTTCCATCTGCCCCTGTCTCCACCTCAGAACGTCTGGCACCTACATTAGGCCCACACCTACCTTGCTCTCTCTTCCATCACCTTCCTTTTGCTCCAATTATCCCTTTGCCTGCTCCAATTTCTATTCTCCTTTCTTCTCATGTCCTCCTTGTACTGTGCCTCTCTTTGTCCTGGCTCCTGGTCCATTTCTTACACTCCCTCATGTGCTACTTCTTGTCCCTTCCCCTCTTTCCCCTATGTTTCTCTCCTTCTGCCTTCTCCACTTTCTCTGTCCTCAATTCCTTTCCTCTCTTTTCAGAAGAGAGGACAGAGAAAGTGGAGAAGGTCTCCTCGTTCACTCCAGAAATGTCTTCAGCTGATAAACTGTCAGCATCCTTCCTCCCAGGGTCCCTTGTTGATGACATTATCACAGAGTGCCTGGCCTGGGAAGCTGCAAACCCACCAGATCCCCACAGAATCAGTCAAGTTGGGTGGCTACTACATGCATGTTAAGGTGGATTCATGATTCCTATTATCATGAGAAAGCGTAAGAAGATCTAGGTGGGTGGAGGGACCTACATATTTGTAGCACAAACTCTTATGATATCCCTCAAAACTGAGTAGGAGTGAAGCAAGGAGGCAGCAAGTCTTAAAGCTAGTATGTTTTACAGATTTTAAATAATCCAGTATACAATAAGATAACCTACTCTTATCACCCCAGTGCAGAAAAATTTCATGCATCGGTACAAAGCAACACATCAAGTTTTTTGAGAGGATGTCAAGAGATTTCACAGGTGTGAGCAATATTTTGTAGTTTTGGTATATCATAATTCAGTGGTTCCCATCAGGACCCACCTAAAAAAGCATTGGGACCCACCTAAAAATTTTTTTAACTTTATCAGCCTCTCAAGACTCTGGCTATAATGGTGGTTGGGCAGCAGTGCTCCCTGCAAGTAGCAAGTTCACATACATAGCCTAATCTGCCTTGTCAGTTTTGTTACCCACCAAAAATTGGGCCGTGACCCACTGGTGTATGTAATATATTTAGCAGAATAATAGATAGCCAGCACAATTTGAATATTGATGAAGCTCAATAGAAAATTCTTCAAAAATGTCGGCATGTTAAAAATCAGAACAAACAAGAATGGGAGTATTAAAGGATGTTACTGATGATACAACCTGCAAAAAGTGCCTAAATTTGGCTATCAAATGAATACTGCAGCATTGCTAACTTCATTTGCAAAGCACAACTAATCCACCTCTTCTCTTTCTAGATTCAGCTGTCACCTGCGTCGCCCTCAGGCCCTGCAGCTTTCCAGAGAATTCTATTGTTTCCTTGACAACCCCTGAAGCACCATTTTCTGACTTCCCACATCCCGATTTGACAAACTATTTTTATAGATTGCTGCCAAAAGCAAGGGTGATGTAAGTATCTCTCAGGAGATCTCCACATTGAGAACACTCGGCAAACGCAGATCTACAACAAACTCCACAAAGTCGCACGAGTATTTGCAGACTTGGGTTTCTGTTTTTAGTCTAATTAGCGTGTTTTGGTCTCCAGCTTTACTGACTTGGTAAGCCCTGAAGGGGAACACCCCGGCAATGAAGGTGCTCAACTGCAGGAAACATACTCTGAAGAAAGTCCCAACAGAATGTCATCAGCAACCCTTGGGGAAAAGACCATTATAAAATCTGTCTGAAGTGATAGAAAGGTGTGAGGGGAAGGGACAGAGGTGTGAGGAGTGCCATACGAACAGAATGAGAGAGAGAGAGAGAGAGAGAGAGAGAGAGAGAGCGAGAGAGAGAGAGTTTACAATGAGTTAGATTAAAGCAGAGCACACATTCAATGCTATACAGGGTGCAATTCTCACCTGGCACAGTTAGGCCAGCAAAGTTTGGCCAGCACAAGGGCCACTGTAAAGTGCATTTGGACCACTCTCGGAGTCAGGAGGATGGTGTATGTCTGTGTGCTGGGCTCTCTGACTCCGAGAGCAGTCCAAACATATTTTATGTGCCACCCAACCTTTGCTGGCCTAACTGTGCTGGCCTAACTCCAGGTTAGGATTAAGCTCTAAATCACTTCCACAAGAAATGTTGAACAAATATCTGTAATCTGAAGTTGAAAAATGGCCCTTTTCTAAGGAGTGTAAAAGCCAAATGAATTTCTGGTGCTATTTCATCTAAAGGCGCTGTAAATGTTTACAATGAAATTATTTCCTATGGCAAGGAATGATAAAAAGCAAAATCTGCATAATCTCTAGTTTTTACTGTTTGTTGATAGTTTATCTTTGTCACAAATATGTATGGATTTAAGTGCAGTTGAATGAGAAAATATTACACTTTATCTTTGCTACAGAAATTACATCACAACAATAAGGTTTCCACCAATCCCCCCTCCTTTTATGCAAACCAAAATAGCAGACAATTAAAGAAATCACAGAGGTAATTAAACCTACATCTTTGCAACAAGGTATTATTTCTTATTGGAGAGACTTAAGTAAATGTGCAGAAGTTCTTGGCATTTTGTGTTGCACCATTACCCCTAGTGATGCAAGGGAATGAAATTTGGGTCTCAGATTATAAATGCTTCTCAACACCTGATATGCTGCAAATCTTTCAATCTGTATACCAAGAACTGATGAAGTAGCTAATTCACCAGTGTAGCAAGACTCAGTGGGCTAATACAGATGGGCTGCCAATCCTATGCTCTGGTGCTGCCATGAGGTACAGTGGCACAGAAAGTTCCATTCTGAACAGAAGTTCTGGAATGGCTGACACTGTCGTGGTAAATCAAGACAGGCCAAGCATTTGTGTCTGAGTTCTGGAACCTTCCCCCAAACCATGAGGCCTGAGGCAGCTGGAACAGAGACACAGCTGTGGCCAATTATGTAAATGTTGTAGATATTCTAATAGGTGTACCCTGATTGGGGGAGAGTCTGTATTTAGGCAGGGAACACCAGAACTCTTTGTGGGTGTGTTTGTGGATCGTCGTAACATTCTGTTTGAAAGAATAAAGCCTCTACAAGGAGACTCTGTCTGCTGTGCTTGCCAGTCTGCTCTTCACGTCGTCCGGCTGCAGGGTTTCTGCTGGCTACACTCTGCTGAATGGACACAAATCCATTCTAAAACCCGACAGACACTGTATCCTGCGGGGTAAGAACAGCCACCAGAGTCTCCTCGTGGTAAAGGCACATCGGTTTCTTTACCCATGTCGCTGACCCCAATAATTCTTAGCAATAAATTGCTAAGAAGGCAATTCTGTGCCTTCTTAGCAGGCACAGAATCTATGAGGTCCATGTCAGGTAGCAAAGCTTGGGAGTGGGTGCAGGATTTGGTGGCAGCCTCTGATGCTGCCCCGCCCCTTCCTGAGACTGACCCTCCCTCCAACCAGTTTTGCCCCTTCCCTTCCTTCTTCCCAACCCCCCAAACCAGGGATGTTCACACCTAGTATTCCTTGGTGCTCTGTTCTGGCACTGGGTGTCTGCTTCTGGTGAGAGCTTTATGGCCTTTTGTGGGAGGGGCAGAGGAAGGGTGTAGCGAGGGGTGATGGGAGCCATGGGCACTGGTAGTGGCGAGGTGCCATTGCACGGAAGAACCCGCACACTTTTTGGCCTGCCCGCCCTCCCTCACTTCTGTTTTGCTCCATTATGGAGCTATTCCGGGCACAGGGAGGCGTGACAGGGTGATGCACGGGGGTGGGGCGACGCACTGGGGTCGCAGTTACGTCGCCTTGCCCTGGGCGTGTTCAGGGCTTCATCCCTCTGTTTTGTGGCACCTGGTGCTGGCGGTGCAGTGCACTGCTAGTGCTAGGGGGAGATAGGATTGGACCTTTAGTTGTTTTTGTGGTACAGTCCCATCACAAACCTTGCTATTGGGCACTAGCAATCGTCATCTATCACAAACCTTGCTATTGGGTAATAAAGGGTTAATCATTGTTAATCTTGGCAAAAATGAAAAAAAAATGTGGGTGTATATAAGTAAGTTCTCCAAATATGGAGTAATTCCTGTTCTCTCCAACAAGACTTTGTAGTTAGTTGGATTGTTACTTCGTAGAAAATAGTGAACTCGCTGAATTTCATCTCTGAACTTCACACATCTCATGTTCCTGTGAAGTGTCATGAGGTTGCTTTGTCAGCCTGACAACTATGTCACATTCACACTTATTATTTGATGTAAAATCATGTCATGTCATGCTCCAAAGTCCTGGACTCATCCACACAAAAAACATGTCATTTACTAACAGTAGTAAATCTCCTCTTGAAACTGCATTGAGGATTATTATATGTCTATTTCTCCAAGTATCAGGGAGAGCAATAATAAAAAAAGCAATGTGAAGAAACCATGCAGTTAACTTTTGCCTCTGGTTTGGAACAGATGATTTCATTCTCCTTTCGTTATTAAGTCATTATACATAGTTATTCTCTCAGTGGCTTCTATGCATTTTCTTTTCTTTTTTAATATATTTTTATTACAGATATGGGTATAGGAAAAAAGGGAATTAAATATAGGGTAAGGGATACATAGGTATACACAAAAGGTACACATTGATTATGGCAATTACATTATCCTCTTATTTGTTACTGTTTGTATACAATCTAAAATAATCTCAAATTTTCACACAGCTATGCATACAAAACTTAATATTTCTAAATATTCAGTCTCTTTTATATAATATCTACTACCTGGATATAGGCGATGATGTGCTATCGTGCATCCTTGGGAATGCCCTGCCCCCCGCATCAGGGCTAATTGGCCGGTTGGGAAGGGGCGGAGTGAGAGCGATTTAGCTGTACAGTTCCTGTCAGTTCAAGTCCCGACCAGCAATTTGACAGGAGCTCCGTGCACGTCTACGGCCGACGTTCGCTGTCGTTGCTGGTGCCTGGTCTCGGCTGGACCTTGTTTCCTGATTCTTTGGCAGGGTATTGGAAGGCAACTGCAACTTGGAAAGGGCCCATTGGGGGTCCTTGTATCCTTTTAGAAAAAAACAAACTTTGGGGCAAGTGACCGTGTGTGTGTGTCTTTTCTTGAACGGGGGAGGTTAGTAGCTAGGCTGACTTTAGGTGCTTGCTACTGCAAGGGTCACCATGCCTAAAAAGGGACAGAAGAAAGGTCGGAAAGCTCCCAAGCACCCCACTGCGGTGGCTGTAGGGACACCTTCATCTTCAGAAGATGAATTGAGTGTTTTGGAATTTTGGGTCCTTGTGGCTTGCTTGGATGCACTCGATAAGGAGAAGGTTGCGTGGGACGCCGGGCGTGGAGATGGCAGGGAGTCATCAGGTTCTATCACACCATTGTGGTGCTCTAGCAGGCATGGGTGGGGGAGTAAACTCTATCAGGCCTTGTCTTCCAGGGTGGCTGTGCATGAGGGTGGTCATGCCGGCAGTGCGGGGGTGGTGGGTGCCCCTGGTGGGGATAGTCATGCTGACTGCAGACTGCATCTCCAGTGGGTTCTGGCTCTTCTGCATCCAGGATATCTGTGGCTGCTGACCACGTTACAGGTGAGGTAGTTTCAGCTATTTTTCCTGTGCTGCTATGTGGGATGAGTGAGAAGGTATGTGTAAGCCCATCCCGGTTGGGGGTCTCCTCTTGATTCTTGGGGCCAGGGGGTGGCATTGTCGGGGTGCCTCTGGGGCAATACCCATGGCCTTCAGCTGGCAGTGGGCCTTTCCCAGGAGGTCCTTTGTCCTTGATATCCAGGGCAGGGTGGCCTCCTTCTGGTCCCAGCTTCCCGGCTCAGGCATACCCTGTGCCTTTAGGCTATTGGGGCATCTGGGCCCTTCTTTGCAGCACAGCGGTGCTGGTGACTGGCCCCCAGCTTCCTATGGGTCTATTGTTTTGCCGCTTGGGGGTCACCTGGCCCTTTCAGTAAAGGAAAAGATTTGGCGGGGGGAATATGTGGATGTCTTCTCCCTACTGCATACTGAGCTGGAGCCCACCCCTCGGGTGGGTGACCCTGTGAAAGATCAAGAGCAGGTACGTAAGCGTAAAATTGACAAGAATTTAACAAACTGGTTATACGGGTATAGTATTTACATTACGGTGCTCTTGCAGATTCAGCCTGCAAGAGCCCCGGCTTTGATAAAATAGGACATCATACATCGGGCTTTCAGGGAGCATTCTGGCCCTGCTTGGCTTAATTATGATGACCATTTTTGCCTACGGATGAGTCATGATCCCGCCTTGGATTGACGGATCCCCCAGTTGGAACTGTGGGTTCAGCTGGTGGTTCCTGCCAAGTCCATTGGGGGTGATAGGGAAGATAGTGGCCACATGATAGCCAGGAATGGAACACTGCCTCAGCAGCAGTTGGCAATCTCCCCTGCACCTTCAGCTCTGAAGGCGTGTTATGAGTTTAACTCAAAAGGGCCTTGCGGCAACTGCCCCTTGTCCAATTGCCCCTTTTCCCATGCCTGCATGCTTTGTGGGGCCAGGCATGCAGTTTCAGGTTGCCCCAAGCTCTCAATGTACAGAGCAGTGGGTAGATTTACAGGCAAGGAAAAGAGGTGGGGGCGAGGACAGGCCTTGGCTCCAGCTGGTAAGGGGGCCCACGCCGATTAGGCTTGGCCCTTTGCTTTCTTTGCTGAGGGGTTATCCTGACAGGGAGTCAGCCACATACCTGGCTGATGGTTTTTCGAAAGGGTTTCGGATTCCAGCCCCCCGTCCTGCCTTTCCTACCAGGGCAAATAATCTTCATTCTGTGATAGGAATGGAAGAGGTGGTACCGGCAAAAATAGCTAAGGAAGTTAAGCTGGGGAGGGTTGTTGGTCCATTTTTGGAGCTCCCCTCCCAAATTTGCAGGTCTCTCCTCTAGGGTGGTTCCCAAGAAGACCTGGCAAATTTATTCATCACCTGGGGGTGATGAAGCCCCCAGAGGGGCTTCGGTTAATTAGGGTATCCCTTCTCACCTGTGTTCTGTACAGTACACCTCGCTGGACACAGCTGTGGCCATTCTTCGCGGCTGTGGCCGGGGTGCTCTTATGGCTAAGGCGGACATTGAATCCTCTTTTTGGCTTTTTCCCGTTCACCCCCAGGATTTTTGCCTCCTGGGCTTTCAGTTTGAGGGGTTTTTTTTATGTGGACCATGCTTTGCCTATGGGCTTATCCATTTCCTGTTTTGCATTTAAACAATTTAGTTCTATGCTTGAATGGGCCGTTCGGTTTCGTTCTGGGCTAGTTTCCAAGGCCCATTATTTAGATGATTTCTTGTTCATGGGTAGTGGTGGTTCCAACCACTGTGCCTATTTGTTAAGGGTTTTTTACGAGCTGTGTGAGGACCTTGGGGTTCCACTGGCTCATGCAAAAACGGAGGGGCCTTCGTCCAAGCTCACCTTTTGGCCATCGAACTGGACTCTGTTGCGGAGTCCAGTAGATTGCCAGTTCCCAAATTGATAAAGTTATGGGAGCTCCTTGAGGCTAGCATCAGGGCCTGAAGGCTGTCTCTTCAGGGGCTCCAGGTTTTGGTGGGCCATTTGAATTTTGCCAGCTGGGTGGTGGCCCTGAGTAGGGCCTTTCTATGGCAGCTTTGTGATGCCATGGGGGGTCTTCACCTTCCTCACCATAGTCTTGGCTGCTATGCGAGAGGATTTGTGCATGTGGCTCCTCTTTATTAAAGAATTTAATGGGGTTTCTTTTTGGCGCTTAGTTCAGCTGGTTGAGGCTGAGCTGCAAGTTCACTCAGATGCTGCCGGGGGGCATAGTTTTGGGGTGTTCTTTCAGGGATGCTGGTTCACTGCCCCGTGGCCAGCGAGCTGGTTTCAGTGGGGTTTCACTAAAGATTTGACCCTCCTGGAATTTTTCCCCATCGTAGTTTCAGTTTACATAGGGGCTCAATATTTTTCAAATTCCACCATCTGTTTCTGGTGTGACAACGAGGTGGTGGTTGCTATTGTAAATAAACAGACTTCTCGGTCACCAAGGGTTATGGGGTTGGTGAGGTGTTTTGTTCTCCAGTGCCTGTGTATTAATGCATTGTTTGTTGCGTGGCACGTTCCTGGGCTGCGGACTGGCACTGCCGACACACTCTCTCATTTTCAGGAGGAGCGTTTTTAGCAATTGGCTCCTGCAGCCAGAAGGGATCCCGACCCCATTCCCCCGGAGCTCTGGAATGTTGGTTCCTTAGGGTTCAAGTCACCAATTGGTCTTTATTAGCTCCCAGTATGTAACATGAGGACCAGTTACAGGGCAAAGATACGGGAGTTTGAGGCTTTTCGAGCTGCCGCCCTGTTGCCAGACTAGGAACCTGTCCCTCCTGAGCAGGTCATGTGTTTTATTCTTCATCTGTATGATAGGGACATTGTGTCCCATTCGTTGGGGGTGTATGTTGCAGCTCTATCATTTTGGGCCAAGGTCCAGGGCTGGCTTGATTTGGGGTCCGATTTTTGAATTAAAAAGATGGTGGCAGGTTTTAGAAGGGAGCTGCCTCTGGCCCCTGACTGAATCTCTATTACATTAGAGATTTTGCGAAGTTTGAGGGTTCAGTTTTTTCTTATCACTGAGTCCCATTACGAATCATAATTGTTCTGGGCAGCCTGTATGGTCCTGTTTTGGGGAGCCTTTCATCCTAGTGAAGTCATAGCTGCCTCTGGGCTGGATACTTTGCATAGGGCTTTACTGATAGAGGATGTGGGGTGGCACCCAGACTGCTTTATACTGTTCCTCCAGCACTCAAAAACTGACCAGAGGGTGGTTGGTCACAGGGTTACTCTGAGGCATTGCCCGGAGTATGAATTATGCCCAGTGACAGCCCTGGGGCAATTTATCAACTGGAGCGTGTCATGTGGGGGTTACCTGTTGGTGCATGCCAATAGGATCCCGCTGACCCTATTTCAATTTTGGACCACATTCTACAGGGTGTTAGAGGGTATGGGCCTTCCCAAGGCAGACTTTGGGCTCTGTTCTTTTAGGATTGGGGCTGCATCTGCTGCGGATAGGATTGGCCTGCCCCAATGTTATTCAATGTATAGGTCGGTGGCGTTCAGTGGCCTACAAGGCTTATGTTCAGAAATGAGCCAGCGGCAGGTGATTTGGGTTTATGCCTCTGCTGTTGTTGATATTTCTTCTTTCTTGTTCTTGACAGGTTCGGGGGCAGGCACAGTTAGAGTTTTGATCCTAGGACACTCCATTGTCTTCTGGGCAAGCAAGAGGGCAGCTTCCTCCAGCTTCGGCACTCAACTAGGGCTGGGGGGTTGTGCTAATGTGTATTGGCTTTCCAAGAGGGGGATGAGGTGGGGTCAGTTTTTACCACTGTTCATGGAGTTCACGTTAGATCACCCCCTGCCTCACATATTATTGGTACACTTAGGCAGCAATGACCTGATTCAGAGGATGACGCTGTCCTTGAAAATTCAGGCCATGCAGGATTTTTGCTGTGTGAGGCAGTTGGTCCTGGGGATTGTTATCCTCTGGTCCAACCTATTGCCTAGAAGGGTATGGAGGGGGGCTGTCTCTCCTGCCAAGGTTGACAAGGCGCAGAGACAGATCAATGATTATGTGGGGCGGGTTGTCACGGGACTTGGTGGGGCAGTTATTCCGATATGTTTTGCATTGCCTGCCTTGTTCTGTGGCGATGGGGTGCATTTGTCACCCCAGGGTACAGACATTTTTCTGCATGATTTACAGCTGGGCCTTTTAGAATTTTTGGGTGGTGGGGCGGTCTGGGCCAAGCACTAGGCTGACCTGCCATGTGGTAGGAAGCGTGTGAGGGGGTAGGAATATTTTTAGTCAATAACTTGGTTTTGGCATAGTTTATTTTAAGGCCTGCTATTTCGCCATATTGTTCAAGCCTTAGTATCAATTGATTTAGGGAGCTACTCAGATCATCCAAAATAAAACGTAAATCATCGGCGTATGCTTGTATCTTGTATTCTTGATTTTTTATTCTTAATCCTTGTATATTTTGGTCATTTCTCACAGTATTATTTAAAGTCTCTAATGTCATAATGAATAATAATGGGGAAAGTGGGCAGCCTTGTCTAGTACCTTGTTTTATCTGTACTTTATCCGTATATTCCCCATTTATTCTTATTACAGCTTCTTGTTGAGTATATATTTACATTTTATTCAAACAGACATAAAGTTTGGTCAAGAATAGATATGGGGTGGATGTCTTCTACAATGCAAGGAATCAACTTTGAGACTGAGATTTTACCAAGTACTTTTGCCCACCACAATCTCTTGCTGTTGGTCTTAAATAAAAAGGCAATAAGAGGACCATGGTGACTAAATATCAATCACTTGAAAGACCAATACTTTTTGACATATGCAAAAAAAAGAGATGGACTGGGTTTTCAAACTTAATATACAACCAGAAATGTCAATGCAAACAGTTTGGGACACAAGTAAAGCTTATTTTAGAGGACTTGCCATGAGGAATGCAGCATCACAGAGAAGGAAAGCTGAGAGAGAAATGCAAGAACTAATAAATAAATTGAAGAAAGAAGAAAGTGAAAGCATATGCAAATCAGAAGATGGTAGAATTCAGCAAAAAATAAAGAGACTCCAACATGAAATTAAAATAAAACAGACTGAAGAAATGGGGGGAAAAGTTGAAGTTTGGTAAGCAAAACATTTTTGAAAACGCGAATAAACCAGGAAGATGGCTGGATTATAAGTTGAAGAAGGAATGACAGAAAAATCAAATTTTAACTTTGAAAAATGAAGAAGGAGAAGAGAAGGCCCGATTAGAGGAATTGAAGTTAATTGTGGAAAATTATTATCAAGGACTCTATAAACAGAACTTAGAGAAACAAAGAGAATATTTAAAAGAGAATAATAAATTGATATTAATTGAAGAACAAAGGAAAAATTTGGATCAGAACATAACAATGGAAGAAATAGTGATAGCAATAAAATAAAAAACAGAAGAAGCAAAAAGCACCTGGACCAGATGGTTTATAATCAGAATATTATCAAATGATGGATGAAGTATTGTTGACTCCTTATAAAAAATTGATAGAAGACATATGGCAAACAGGTCAGATACCAGAAACATGGAAGCAAGCCACGATAACACTAATTCATAAAACAGGAACATTGAAGAATGACATTAAAACTTATAGACCTATTTCATTGCTCCATATTGATTATAAAATATTTTGTTTATAATAAAATATTTATACAACATAAATATTATAAAATATTAAATCAATTGATACATCAAGGCCAATCAGGATTTCTTCCAGGACGTCAGTTCAAAAATAATGTAAGAATTTTAATTGATACTTTGGAATATTATGAAATGGACCCAGGGAAAAAATTAGGTTTAATATTTTTGGATGCTCAAAAAGCATTTGATAATGTTAATTGGAATTTTATGATTGCTCAAATGGAACAGATGGGATTTGGAGAGAAATTTTTGACTGTGATTAGAAATATGCATTTTCTTTTCTTGTTTCTAAAAATTGGTGATCTATTTCTCATCTTGGATGGCCATTTTTAATCCCTTTTTAATTCCTCAAATTGAGTGACAGTAGTATTTTGCATCCCTTTCATGGATCACTGCCTTGTCGTGGCGAAGGGGCTTGAGTAGCTCAATGAAGCTGTGAGCTATGCCATGTAGGGCTACCCAAGATGGACAGGTCACAGCAGAGAGTTCTGACTAAACGTGGTCCGCTGGAGAAGGAAGTGGCAACCCACTCCAGTACTCTTGCCAAGAAAACCCCATGGATTACAGAACAAAAAGGCTAAACGATATGACACTGGAAGATGAGACCCTCAGGTCGGAAGGTGTCCATTATGCTACTGGGGAAGAGCAGAACACGAGTACTAGTAGCTCCAGAAAGAGTGAAGTAGCTGGGCCAAAACTGAAAGGAAGCTCAGCTGTGGATGTGTCTGGAAGTGAAAGGAAAGTGCGATGCTGCAAAGAACAATACTACATAGGAACCTGGAACGTCAGATCTATGAATCAAGGCAAGCTAGATGTGGTCAAACGTGAGATGTCAAGGCTGAACATCGACATCCTGGGAGTTAGTGAACTAAAGTGGACAGGAATGGGAGAATTTAATTCAGATGACCATTATATTTGCTACTGTGGGCAGGAATCCCTTAGAAGAAATGGAGTAGCCTTCATCGTGAACAAGAGAGTGAGAACAGCAGTACTGGGGTATAACCTCAAAAATGATAGAATGATTTCCATTCGGATCCAAGGCAAACCTTTCAACATCACACTAATCCAAGTCTACGCCCCAACCACTGGTGCTGATGAGGAAGAAGTTGACCGCTTCTATGAAGACCTAGAACAGCTTCTAGAATTAACACCCAAAAAAGATGTCCTTCTCATCATAGGGGATTGGAATGCTAAAGTAGGCAGTCAAGAGGTAAGAGGAATAACAGGCAAGTTTGGTCTTGGAGTACAAAATGAAGCAGGGCAAAGACTGATAGAGTTCTGTCAGGAGAACACATTAGTCATAGCAAACACCCTTTTCCAGCAACACAAACGGCGACTGTACACATGGACTTCACCAGATGGTCTACATCGAAATCAGATTGATTACATTCTTTGCAGCCAAAGATGGAAAAGTTCCATACAGGCAGTCAAAACAAGACCTGGAGCTGACTGTGGCTCAGATCATCAGCTTCTTCTTGCCAAATTCAGGCTTAAACTGAAAAAAGTAGGGAAAACCGCTACGCCCTCCACGTATGACCTAAATCAGATCCCCTACGAATATACAGTGGAGGTGACAAATAGATTTAGGGGCTTAGATTTGGTAGACAGAGTGCCTGAAGAACTTTGGACGGAGGTCTGTAACATTGTACAGGAGGCAGCAACTAAAACCATCCCAAAGAGGAAGAAATGCAAGAAGGCAAAGTGGCTGTCTGACGAGGCTTTACAAATAGCTGAGGAAAGGAGAGAAGCCAAAAGCAAGGGAGAAAGGAAAAGATATATCCAACTGAATGCAGATTTCCAGAGAACAGCAAGGAGAGATAGGAAGGCCTTTCTAAATGAGCAATGCAAAGAAATAGAGGAAAACAACAGAATGGGGAGGACTAGAGATCTTTTCAAGAAAATTGGAGATGTCAAAGGACAATTTCATGCTAAGGTAGGCACAATAAAGGACAAAAATGGCAAGGACCTAACAGAAGCAGATGAGATTCAGAAGAGGTGGCAAGAATACACAGAGGAACTCTATAAGGCCGATCTAAATGTTCCTGATAACCACAGTGGTACAGTCACTGAGCTCGAACCTGACATCCTGGAGAGTGAAGTCAAGTGGGCTTTAGAAAGCCTCACTAACAACAAAGCTAGTGGAGGTGACAGCATTCCAGCAGAATTACTCAAAATCTTAAAAGATGAGGCTGTCCAAGTGCTGCTCTCCATATGCCAGCAAATTTGGAAAACCCAACAGTGGCCACAAGACTGGAAAAGATCAGTTTACATTCCAATCCCAAAGAAGGGCAATGCCAAAGATTGCTCGAATTACCGCACCATTGCACTCATTTCGCATGCTAGCAAGGTCATGCTCAAAATCCTACAAGCTCGGCTTCAGCAGTATGTGAATCGAGAACTACCAGATGTACAAGCTGGTTTCCGAAGAGGCAGAGGAACTAGAGATCAAATTGCCAACCTTCGCTGGATCATGGAGAAAGCAAGAGAGTTCCAGAAAAACATCTACCTCTGCTTCATTGATTATGCTAAAGCCTTTGATTGTGTGGATCACAACAAACTGTGGCAAGTTCTTGAAGAGATGGGAGTTCCAGACCACCTGATCTGCCTTCTGAGAAACCTTTATGCGGGTCAGGAAGCAACAGTTAGAACTGGACATGGAACAACCGACTGGTTTAAAATTGGGAAAGGAGTACGACAAGGCTGTATATTGTCACCCTGCTTATTTAACTTATACGCAGAGTACATCATGAGGAAGGCAGGGCTGGATGACTCACAAGCTGGAATCAAGATTGCTGGGAGAAACATCAACAACCTCAGATATGCAGACGATACCACTCTACTGGCAGAAAGTGAGGAAGACCTAAAGAACCTTTTGATGAGGGTGAAAGAGGAAAGTGCCAAAATTGGTTTGAAGCTCAACATTAAAAAGACTAAGATCATGGCAACCACTCCCATCACTTCCTGGCAAATAGAAGGGGAAGAAATGGAAGCAGTGACAGACTTTATTTTCCTGGGCTCCAAGATCACTGCAGATGGTGACTGCAGCCATGAAATTAAAAGACGTTTACTTCTTGGGAAGAAAGCGATGGTGAACCTAGATAGCTTAATCAAAAGCCGAGACATCACCCTGCCAACAAAGGTTCGCATAGTCAAAGCGATGGTTTTCCCAGTAGCCATGTATGGCTGTGAGAGCTGGACCATAAGAAAGGCAGAGCGTCGAAGAATCGATGCTTTTGAATTATGGTGTTGGAGAAGACTCTTGAGAGTCCCCTGGACTGCAAAGAGATCCAATCGGTCAATTCTCCAGGAAGTCAAGCCTGATTGCTCCCTGGAAGGACAAATGCTGAAGCTGAAGCTCCAATACTTTGGCCACCTGATGAGAAGAGAGGACTCTTTAGAAAAGACCCTCATGCTGGGAAAGATTGAAGGCAAAAGGAGAAGGGGGCGACAGAGGATGAGATGGTTAGATAGTGTCACCGAAGCAATGAATATGAAATTGGGCGAACTCAGGAAGCTAGTGGAGGACAGGGAGGCCTGGCGTGCTGTGGTCCATGGGGTCGCGAAGAGTCGGACACGACTTAGCGACTGAACAACAACAAGTATTTTGCATTACATTGAGAATTTGCTCTGCCTCATCCCCGTTCAGTGATTCATGCACACTTAAATTTATGCACGGCTCTCTCCTACACAGGAGGATCCTTGCTCATTTTTCTGAGTGGTATCTGATTTATTTCCATAAAAAGATTTGGAGTCCTTGATTGAAATGAAAGGAGAAATCATTCTGAGTAGGGGAACTTCATGCACACATCTGAGCTTCTGAACATCGTATTTTATTTCAGTCAATTTCTGAATGGAGCTCAATAGAGAAAGAACAACACACAAGTCAAACTAATTTTTACAAAGTAATATTAATTTCTCATTTTCTACCTGACACATAGAGGTGGGAGAAAACAGTTTTATTTTTTTGTGGACTTTATTGTTTTCCAAAGATAGAAGTGTTAAGTGTTTTTATTCAAAATTTACATTATAATTAGGGTTACCAGATACAAACTGGGACATAGTGACTATACCTTTAACCCTTGTACAGAACAGATAATTTTGGCAGATTCAGCTCATCATGGAAGGGTTTCAAAAGCTGCACCTGCCCATATTTTCTCTTCTATACAAGGGTTAAAGGTATAGGCACTCTGTCCCTTTTTGTATCTGGTAACCCTAATTATAATTATACATTATAATTGCTTTAAAACGGTACTAAGTGGGTTATATAGGTCACTATGTGAACAGATGAAGCTAAAGTCATTATTTATGAACTCCCCATTAAATATTAAATAAAAACCAAATAAAACAGTTTTATCTTTTGCAGATTTCTGTTTTTTTGTTTCTTTTTTACGAGAAGTGCAGAAAGTGCTTATATGTTTTTATTTTGTTGTCACCATTTTCACCCATCTCTAGTAATACATTATTGTGTTTATTAGACTTTTTTTCCTGATCGATAATTTTTTCCACAGTTTCAGACATAATAAATATGAATCTTAAGCTGCAGTTCTGTGCTGGAAAAATGCATAAAATCTCTTCTATTTACACCTGCTTATATGATGCAGACCTTGGAATGATGATGTAATTGGAATTCACCATCATACCAAGAAGTAGCCTAATTCACCTTCTAAAAACATATTTTTCAAAATTCACAGCGTTGATGACAAATAAATTACCTTCCAATCCAATGAACAGATATCTGTAAATGATTTTCAAATACTGAAAGTCTTTCATCCCTGAGTATTGTTCATATCATTCTCATGTTCCGTTATCCCCTCATCAATTACTATACTGCAGTGTCATTCGCATAAATATAAGTGCTCATAAATATAAGTGCACCATTGCCATTTATTTACTTTGAGCACAATCAACCAGGAAATTATCTTGTGCGCGCGCGCACGCGCACACGCACGCATGCATGCACGCACATGCACACACACACACGCGCGCACACACACACACACACACACACACACACACACACTGAAATGAATGGGAACTACACAAGAGCACAACAATTCACAATCAACTCTTTTGCATAAACCTATTGGAAAAAATGAGAGCTTCACAACAGCACTTTTTGCTAAACTGGACTGCCACAATCTCATGTCACTCGAATTCTTCTTGGCAGAATTCATGCAGAATTAGAAAACTTATCAAATGCAACATACCCACTTATTCTTTGAAGAATAAACTGGAAGCTCTTGTAGAGCAGCAATAACCCAATCAGGCTGAACACTACTTTTTCTTCCCAAACGCACGAACCTATCTGGCATTGATATAAGCTAGGGGGATGGTGGCAAGGAATAGCCTTCTCGGTTGTGGCACCATCTCTCTAGAACCATCTCCCAGAAGATCCTCTTTTGCCCCCTGTATAAAGATCTTTGCACCATTCTTATGAATTCAATGTTGCCTTGCCTTTCAGGAGTCAATGCTGATGTCAGCTTATGCTCCCTACTTTCCTCTTCTGATAAAGCAACCATCACACAAGTAGCTATTTATCTTTTCGCTATTATTCAGAGACGCAGGGTCAAATCCGAACCCCATGATAGCTTACATTTGGTATCCCCCTGTAAGGCTAATTATACATCACTGGTTGGGGAAAACAACAAGACTTCGGGTTCACTTTAGATTTTTTTTTTAAGGACTGAGGGTTTGAATACTGTATTGTTGCTGTATTAATACTGTACTATGTTTGTTTTACTTTATATTTTGTTTTATGCCTGTTAAAGGTTCCTGAACTGATATTCCTTTTCTTGGCCCCCCTTTTTTTTGCTCCTTAGCCACTTCTTTGTTGTCTGAACTTTTATAACTCTTATTTTGCTAGCAAGAATTCAGGATAGAGAATGGGGAACGACAGAATGTCGGACAATATCATTGTCAGAAATACTCCAAGAGATAATACCCTGGAAAATGTAACCCACATGAAAATTGAAGCTGCAGAAAAAAAAATCTGCACAGATTTGGTTTTATACAAGGTGTGAACATTGTTCAATCCCTTCTTTATCTGTTGCCAGAAAAGCAAGAGACCGAACTAGGGGTCTCGTTGGAAGGGACAGTGGGAATCGGACCCTGGGACTTCTCCTACAACAAGAGCATGGCTATCATCAGCCAAAGTCCCCAGGTGCTATCTTTGAAACTTTGTTTTCACAGGACTTGAGCTGAGAAGAAACATCAGGAAGCAGATAAATTTGCCTAAGGACATGTGACATGTGCTAGGGCCATTGTCTTTCCCAAGGGCTGTCTGATAGACAATATGTAGCTTCAAATTACATCAACTTTGCAACCCATACACACTTTCCCCGGGAACAAGCCCACTTGAACATAGTAGGACTTGCTTCTGAGTAAACATGCATAGGAGGGACGCGGTGGCGCAGCGAGTTATTCTGCTGTTGCTGGGCTTTCCAACCAGAAGGTTGGGAGTTCAAGACTGCACGATGGAGTGAGCTCCCGTGGCTTGTCCCAGCTCCTGCCAACCTAGCAGTTCGAAAGCACCTAAATGCAAGTAGATCAATAGGGACCACTTCGGTGGGAAGGTCACAGAGTTCCGTGCGCTACGGCGTATAGTCATGATGGCCGCATGACCATGGAAGCTTGACCTCTGACAAAACGCCGGCTCCACAGGCTTTGAAACGGAGATGAGCACCACCCCCTACAGTTGGTCACGACTAGACCATTCGGTCGTGGGGAAACCTTTACCTTTAAACATGCATAGGACTGCATTGTAAGGCTAGAATCCTATGCAAATGTACATGGTGGTATGCCCTATCAAAAGGGATGTGGTGGCACTGTGGGTTAAACCGCTGCTGCTGGACTTTCTGACTGGAAGGTTAAGGGTTCGAGAGCACGCGATGGGGTGAGCTCCCGTTGCTTGTTCCAGCTCCTGCCAATCTAGCACGTAAAAATGCAAGTAGATAAACAGGTACCACTTTGGTGGGAAGGTAATGGCATTCTGTGTGCTACATTGTATAGACATACTGGCCACATGACCACCGAAGTTTGTCCTAGGACAAACGCTGGCTCTACAGGCTTAGAAACGGAGATGAGCACCGCCCGCTACAGTCGGTCACCACTAGACCATTGGGTCGTGGGGAAACCTTTACCTTCATGCCCTATCAAACAAAGTGGTACTTATTTCTGAGTATGCATGCATAGGCAAGTATTGTCATATACTTTTTCTATTGATCTGGATTTTTAAAAACCCCATTACATTAGCGCCCCCCATACCTCCCCCATGCCCCAATGCCCAGCCAACATACTGGCTCTGGGCACCACCTGACCAAGGGTTGCGTTTGCCTATCCCAGCCAAAGTGTCAAGGCAGCTGGCCAGCACTGACCTCCCAGGCAAAGCCTTGGGTTTGCATAAATCAGCCAAGGAACTTGACCAGCCAGTCTCCCAACCTGGACAGTGTTGTCAGACGGGTCCAGGCTCACCCCCTGACCTTGATTACCTCAGCACGTACACCAGCCTCCATCCTACCCAGCCAGGACACTACCTGCCAAGCTAAGGGATACCTCTTCCCAAACTAATCACCAGTAACCCTGGCCAATCCTACTCATCCCCCAAATGAGCGACTAACCAATCTCTGACTGTACTTAAGGTGGGTGGCCAGGACTTGCATGATTGGTGCAGACTGAAGTTGGTTGCTCACACAGCCCTGATAACAGCCACACCACGCCCCCTGTCAAACAAGCAGCCAATTGCCTGCAAGCATTCTCCCGCCTCTGTCCAGCTTTGCAGAGGGGAGCCACACAAGTGCTGTAAGGGTTCTAAGGCCCTAGCAGTATTTTTCAATTTTTATACATTTGTTTTAAAGCTACTGTACAGTGGGCCCTCCTTATTTGTAAGCTCGGCAGCTGCGGATTTGAATATCCACACATGCCAAGCCTGTGGCTGGGGGGCCTCAGAGGACTATTTGTTCAACCGTTTGCCAGTTGTTTTTTGTTGCTGTTTCTTTTTATGCATGTTTCTTTTTCTTTGTTTTAGGTTTCTTTGTTTTCCGTCCCTAGATGGGATGAAAAATGCTCTAAGTATGTTTGCAGAATTGACGAAAAGGGCTCCACGATCACTGAGCTGTGCTCTGCACTCTCCATTGGGCATTGTCCCCTGCCTCTGATTCAGGCCCATTCTCTGCTCCATTCTCTGCTTCAAATCCACTGATTTGCCAACATTACCACTGCGAATTCCCAACCTAAGGTGAAGAGCACAACCATGAAATGTCAAAATTCAACATGTAGAAAACATAATGGAGCACTGGCCCTCTCGCCATCATCTGGGAACGTCACCTAATTGAATGGACATTGATAGAAGATGATGAGATGAAATTATGAAGCAGTGAAGCTGTGATTAACAGTGTGGAAAGAAAGTATTCTGTATTCATCTTGTATCCTGAACGTAGCCTTGGTACCACACAGTGGGAGAGTGGCAAGGGAGGGAGTTGTACATTTATCACACCGAGAATGGTTTTCTTTAAATAAATGTTTTGATATAGCCTCCACACAGATTTATGAGCTGGTCACAAAATCAATGTCAAATGCCAACCCCCCAAAAGAGAAAATCCATGTATGTTTATTTCAGAAAATTGCAAAGGATAGCAAACTAAAGAGATGACATTTAGACAGAGGTTAAAAGAAAAGTTGCCCAGGTCACAAAATGTCTATTATCCCCAGAGAATTATGTATTGGTATTGATGTTGCAGCTTCTGCCTTCTTTAAAAAAAAAATCCTGTATTTGGACATAATTGTATACTGAGCATGTGCATTTATTTAAATTGTTCACAGCAACTTTGTCACAATTATATTATGACAAGTAATATAGAGCCTGTTATGTCAAAACTTAGGCAGCTAAAGATAAAACCTTCAGAACTGGGGGGAAAAATTCTCATTGCCATCAAGGGAGAGGAACAGAGTGAGCTTGATATTTTAAGGCAAAATAAATATATATTTTAAGTCCTTCTTTGTGTTTGCTGTGGTATCCATTGCCAGCACAGATGTATCTAGAAACTTCAGCATTTCTAAAACAACCTTCATAAATTCAGGGTTGTCAAACAAAAAGGACATTTTGTATTTTTTTTCTCTCTGCGGTGTGAAAAAGTGGCATGCCTACATAATACAGCAAATGGTGTACTGCGTCCACATCATGATCAACAGCATCATATATCTCTTTGCCATCTGAGTAATGAAGGGGACAAATTGTGGGGCAGGACAAGGGAGGTAGGAGGTGGTTTCAGCCATTCTTTGCCAAAACAGTGCCAAAACAGTGCCAAAACATTCTTTGCCAAAATGGCAGCAGCGGTGGCAATGGTGGAATGTGCTCCCAGTTCACTCAAACAACTTCCCCAAACAGCCAGAGTTGTGAGTTGCATATGAGCTCTCATGCTGCTATAGATTATCCCTGGAAGCAGAAGGCATCATGAAGGGACACATCAGTCTAAGATGAACCCTACTGTGTGTGGATCAAGGTATCCAATGAAGATATTGGAACAGATCCTAAAAATGATAAATGGAAGAATGTTCATGCAACACATTTCCCCACACTTACCTCACCACAACAGTTTACTTTATAACTCCTGCTCATGATTTTCCTGAGTTGGAAAAACAGAGTAATTGGAAAAACTGGCTCCTCTTGAGTCTGGTGTCTTCCTTGAGGGTGGTGGGCTACCTCAGAATACCAGGTGCAGGGGAGTGGCAGTGAGACACAAGTATCTGGTTGTCTTGTGTGCTCCCTGAGATATCTGGTGGGCCACGGTGAGATACAGGAAGCTGGACTAGATGGGCCTTGGCCTGTTCAGGAACCCTCCTGAACAGAGCAGTCAAAAATGTGGGGGGCTGCAGAGGGAAAGTGTGATCGGTGTATACATATCCCTTCTTGCACTAATGGGAATGCCTTGCATTCACACAGGGACCAATACGGATCCAACCTGTAGATTATACATGCATGTATTGAGAGTAGTACAGGTGACCATTATTCTTTCCTAAAAGATCCATGCAACACTAGTGCATGAGAGAACAGGAGTGGTTTTCATAAGAGACCAAACTAGCATTGTTCAAGAATCATAGTTTCATCGGGCAGGGGGTGTGGACTGATGGTTGAGCTGCTGGTACTGCCTGAAGCTAAGCAGGAAAATCTGCAGTTTGCTTTTGGATGGGAGACGAATGCCAGGCTGTGACAAGCTGCAGTACCTGTGGTGGCAGAACAGAGTCACTGTGGACCTGATTAGCTCACCACAAGTGAGAGTTGTGGTGGAGAATGTGAGGAGGCCAGCTGGCAAAGAAGGGAACACAACCTTGAGGACCTGTCCAGGCTTGACTTGCGATTGCCTGCTGAGGCTTGATGGCAGGCCGCCAAAGGAGAGAACCACACTGTGAAGGCTACATCTGGGACTGAGGATTGGCAGATCACAAGAATACTGTAGATTTGTAAAAAAAAAATCCCATTAAAAAAGGGTGGTTTAGACTAGCCTGCTCATGGAAGCCGCTTTGGGCATTTGCTTTGGCAAGGGAAAGGCGGGGTATAAATTCTTCAAATAAATAAATAAATAAATAAATAAATAAATAGATAGATAGATAGATAGATAGATAGATAGATAGATAGATAGATA
>JAJKFI010000012.1:18842162-18854209 GCA_029204185.1 Lerista edwardsae | reverse complement strand
GTGTGTGTGTGTGTGTGTGTGTGTGTGTGTGTGTGTGTGTGTGTGTGCGTGTGCGCTGTCCATTTGCTTCTCTGCTAAAATAGTTTCATCAACAGTTTATAGTTCCACTTGTTCTCAAGGATGGTTAGAGGACAAAGCTTTGGTACGGCACATACTTTGCATGCAGAAGGGCCTACCTTCAGTTCCTGGTACCACCAGATAGGGCAGGGAAAGCCTCTGTTTGGAGATACTACTGGTCTGAGTAGACAGCACTGAACTAAATGGATCAGCAGTCTCAGGGCCCAATCCCAGGTATGTTCACACCACTGTTTCTGGGGGCCATAAATATGCCGTGAAACAAGTTTACGGGATCTGGAGGGCAGGTACTGCCTGTGCCCCACTGTGGGCAGTATGGATGACATCGGGGTGGGGGAAAGGTGAGGAGGGGTGGAATTGAGCAGGGTGAGGGGAGGCGCGAGACTGGCGGGGTGGGTGGGGCCAGCAGTGGCTTCTATTGCTGGATCCTCAACCCCCCTCTATCAGGCTGGGCAGCCTGACATGGGGCGGCTAAAGTCTCCACTGGCAAATAGCCAACAGAGGAGTCACTTTGCGGAGTCCACGGCTTTCCTTTGGGGAAGGGGATAAATTCCTCTTCCCCCAAGGAGACCCCAGCAGCTGCCACAGTTCCCAATAGAATGCAGCAATAGCCATTTTGCTATTACTGCTCCTACAGGACCAGGGAAGTTTAGGACTAGGGTGCCCCTCAGTAGAAGGCAGTTTTTATGTTCTATCCCTAGGCTTTGTGCGCTGATTATTATTTTTTAACTTCAGAGCAGTATGAACAAATATTCCATTACACTCTCGGCAGCAGACCAATTGCTAGAAAATGCTCATTTCAATCACCTTGAGCCAGAGCCCTCACAAGCAATAGCAAAAGTGAGTTCACGATACCCGGGGCCTGGCCCATCCAGACTGCCCCCAGGGATCGGGGGATGTTGTCCCCTCCTGGCCACCAGCAACCTCCAGTGGCCCAGGAAGCATTCCTTAGCCCCAACCAGAAGTGTAGCACAGCGTCAAGACCGGATTCAGCTAACCCTCGCTTCCAGAACACGAGGCACACCATGGAGTAAAATATAATGATTTATTTAAAACTACAAATAAGCCTTGTAGCACAGAGGCTTAAGAAAGCCTTTCAAAGCAAGCCACAAGCAAGGCATAACTACATGAGGCTTAATGCAAAATAAAAACAGCTATCTCCTAGTCTAAGTACATGTCCTATCACTCATCCAGCAAAAGACAGAACTAGGTGTGAAGAGGGCAAAAAGGTCTCTCTCCTCCTCTCTTCTCAAGCTGTAGGAAAAATGTGAAATCCTTTACTTTTCCCTCCGTGCTTTCTGCCCCCCTTCTCTGCTAGAAGCAAAACAGTGGTACAGAAGCAAAACTCCTAGTACAGTGAAGGTGGTCTTGTTAGGTTTCCTTTTCCCGGCTAGAGGCCACCTTATCTCGCTTGGCCGATAGCGAAGACAAAACAGACTCCAGGAGGAAACGAAAAACATTCCCACCGTCAGGAACCCAGATGGGGGATGGGAAAAGGATAGGCCAGGGTATCAAGATGGATCTGAGCCGGGCCTGGTTCCCTGCCATTCGTGACAATACCATAACCCATTTACCTCAGATTTTTAACTCTAAGGGCTAAGGGGGGTTAACTCTAAGGGCTAAATCCTCAAGTATCTTAAATGACTGAAATCTAGTTTTGACTTTACTGGTAGATATACAGATATAATTCCTTCCTTTTAATAGGCCTTCTAATTCTAAACATAATCCCAACTTGCAATTTATTGAGACACTAGGAAATACGATTATGAATTTTCCTTACTTCATAAGCAGTCATGCATTTTTGTTTCTTATTTCTCATGAACTGTTGTAAATGTGTGTGTGTGTGTGTGTGTGTGTGTGTGTGTGTGTGTTTTGCTTTTCTAATTTGGACTAAGAAACACCAAATTATTTATTGAGAGCAGGCCTTGACTTTGAATGCTCTAAACTTCTAGCAACCATTTTGATCTTGATTTCGGAGAAAAGTAATAATGAAGATTGTGACTGACATTTATATAATCTTTTAGCCAAATATACTAAAGTGCTCAATCATCTTTAGATTGATTCACCACCTATTATGAAACTGCTGGAATTCAAACCTGCATTAGAAAAGATCAACTTTTTTTCTGTCTTATAAAATCCTTTAAGGACTTCTGGTGCTCGGATATGGTGATATACAGCAATGATGGGCACTTGCTGGAATGTGCTATTCAGGACACAGGCTGAATACATTGCAATATGATATTCATCTATACTGAAGTTCTGTGGTTGCAAGGATAAATGTATAGCAGTCACAGCTATACATTCCCTGTAAACCTGTGTTCGAAAAGGCAATCCAAACATGTTAATATATCTTCAGTACTAATAGAAAAAAAGTAATTTGATTTGGATACTGATTTGATATGTCCTTACACATGCAGTGGTGGTATCTAAAGCGGGAAGAACCGGAACGCTGGGCGGGACGTACGGTTGATTGGCTGCCCGTCCATTCCGTTCCGCTGCCTGCCTGCCCACCCGCCGCACGGGATGCCTCTGGTTGGCGCGCCCCACCGCTGCTTGCCCAGGCACCCGGCATGCCCCCCACCCGTTCCCCCCGGCGAGCAGGCGCCCCCTCCGAGGCCAGGGCAGCCTGCGCGGTGGGCGGGCAGGCGGCGGAATGGCAGCCAATCACACGTAAGTCCCGCCCAGCGTACCGGTTCCTCCCGCTTTAGATACCACCACTGTACACATATAAATGGTAAGATGGGCAGGAAACCAAAGGAAGGCTGGAATTGCAAAAATAAAATAAAATGGAATCTGAAAAGGTTAAAATGTCATTCACTTTCACGTAATATGGACACAACTTCTCATCAAAGAGTTGCATTTCTGAACGCTTCCTCTGTAATTTCAGTGTTTGATGAGATGTATCTCTCAAATATTGGTGTTTGTAAGTGCTGAAAATGGTGCAAACATGAACAGATCAGCTTTCGAACTCTAAGGAAAAAAGAAGAAGGGTAAACATGGAATAAAAAGCGCATTTTGCAGTACAATCCTATGCATGCTTACTAAGAAGTCACTCCAGTGAATTCAATAGGACAGTCAGCCCAATCCAATGAGTGGGGTGGGATGTGTCAAGGTTTGCAAAGCACCCAAACCTAGACAATTTGTAGGCCTGAAGAATACAAGGCCCGACAGAGGCAATCACGAACAGCTGTGATCGAAAAAGTGCTGAATCACAGCACAGGTGAAGGTTCTTGCCTCGTTAGGCAAATCAGAACGTTCTGGTTGGAGCAAGAGCTGTATTTAACCAGAATGCTCCCAACACTGAGTGTGGGCCATAGTTGGTGTGTAGTGTTCAACGTCTGTGTTTGCAGTGCTGTACTGCTGTAAATATCTTCAAGTAAAGACTGAGTTGGTGGAGGAATCCTTCGCTTCAGTGTGTTCCTTTTGCTGGGCGTCCTTGGCTGCAAATTCCGCTACTCTGCCTGGATAGCTTCACATCTATCCCTATTCTCATGCAACCTGTTCTGCATGATAGAACTCAGAAATCCACGCCCTCTGTCACTTTGAAGTTGAGCCACTTTCTTCTCATATCTCATACCATACCCATATGGATCTTGCAATCTGTCATTGTGTCCTGTGGGCCACTGGAGTGGCAGCAGTCACAGAGAGCTGGCGCTGGCATAAAAGCCCAGAGGATGCACATGGGTGCCAATGGACTCCAGATCGTCCACTGCACCAATCAGTTGGAGGAAGGGGCAGAACTGGGTGGGGAGCAGTTCAGGGGCAGGCTAGGAGCAGGAGAGAGAGGATCTTGGAGCCTGCAGCAGTCACCAAGCTCCTATGCCTCTTGTCCTGTCCTGACTTGGAGCTACCAGTTTATGCCAGGAAAAGAGCTGGCATTGATCTGAGTTAGCCCATTTGGGACCAGGAAGTGGCAGAGTAGGAAAGTAAAACATTACTTACCTTTCCACAGCTGCCTGGTCCCCAGCTGGCCCACAGGATGCACTGGAGTCTGCATTGGCAGTGTTGCATCATGCACGCCAGCCGAGCATAGGATTCAGCTTTTAGTCACTTTGACCCCTCCCAACTGGACATTCACAGCTGGTGGCTCATTATCCAAATTAGAAAGACCTTAGTACCAACAAACCTGTCAGGCTCCTGGCTGTGCATGGTTGATAAGGAGCTCTTCTCTGCCTGCTAACAAGCTCTTTTTCCACAATTGCTGCATGAGAAGCACCAGAGCCAACTTTAAAAGCCAATTGGACAAATCACTCCAAACTGGGCTCCACGCCTAAGGGCCCACCGCACTACGGTACTCTACTCTTATCAGCAATGACTTTAATTTTCTTCTGAATTCAGTAGGGTTTGTTTATATTGCTTATATTAACTCATGTGCACTTTCTAAGCACACGTTTTGATTGCTTTCCATTCTACCATGGAGATATGTCTATAATACATTTTATTTATATCTTGGGTAGCCCGATCCTGAGCCCTGTGATAGGTATTGTAAATGCACCTGTGTCACCCTGTTGATGCTGCAGATTGGCTCCTGGTTGCTGGCAGAGCAGAGGTAAGTGCTGAGTGGCATGGGGGCATGGGGATGGGGGTGGGAGGGTGGGGAGGAGGGGTTTCTAAGTGGGGGAGGGTGGAATCAGGGGAGGGACTGGCCTGGGCATGTGTGAAACTGGTGGAAGTATCCTTCGCTGGATCCTATCCCCCATGTCAGGCTTGAAAGCCCAACATGGAACTTCTCGAGTCTGCACCAGCAATTTAGCAGGCACAGACTCAAGAAGCCCCATGGAACAGCCTGGGGCTTTATTTATCATAAGGGGATGAATTCCCCTGAGGAGACCTCCAGCTTGCTTGGATCCAGCACAGGATCTGGCAGTAGCCATTTGAAGCCGCTGCTCCTGTGCTGTATTGAGGCCTAAGATTTTAACAGGCCTTGGTGGTGAACACGGGGCCACAGCTCCCAAGTTGGCCCTGTTCAGCAGAACTCAGTGGGTTCCTGTTTTATGCACTCCGTCTCCTGCAAAAAATAAAAAGGGAAAGTTAGATGGGAGTATGGGAGTTGCACACAGAACCTCCATTCAGCCCACAATCCTAACCTGGAGTTAGGCCGGCACAGTTAGGCAAGCAAAGTTTGGCCAGCACAAGGGATACCATAAAATATGTTTGGATCACTCTCTTGGAGTCGGAAAGGCCAGCACACGGACCTGCACCATCCTCAAGGTCCGAGAGTGGTCTGAGAGTGGTCCAAACAGACTTTATGGTGGCCCTTGTGCCAGCCAAACTTTGCTGGTCTAACTTTGCTGGCCTAACTCCAAGTTAGGATTGGGCTCTCAGTGTTGTGTCCCTTCGTGGATATTAAAGAGAAAATATATAGGAAAACAGGCCTCCTGGAACCTTCTGCATTTCAACATCACTGCACAGTTGCATGCTTCATGTCTCTGTTTCAGATCATAGCAAAAAACACCTGGCATGGGGATCATTTACAGCAAGTAACTTTCGGGGGAGGAGCTGGAATATATAAGTAAATAAAACAGTGCATGCAGTGACCATATACAGATGCCATTTTTGATGTAACAGGAGTCGTGGTTGCAGGCATAAACCTGTAAAATCATAATAAAAAGGAGCAGTAACATGTCTTGTTTTCTAATTAAGTGATGATAGAACTATTGAACTGTTTTATGAGGCGATAATCCCATTCCCAAGTGGATAAACTATAAGACCAAAAGCCAAGCACTTTATCTCAAGCATGGCACCAGATTATTGCCTTAAACAATGTAGTATTACCATTATGGTTATTATACTGAGAGTTTTTTTATGTTTACGTTATTCAATGAAAATCTATCACAGTTCTGTACCACGCAGTAAAAAATAAATGGTTATCAAACGAAGTTGGAAATAGAGAAAAGGCCACACCTGGAGTACTGCAGACAGTTCTGGTTGCCACATCTCAAAAATGGCATAATGGAACTAGAAAAAGTACAGAAGAGAATGACCAAAATGATTATTGGGCTGTGGCACCTCCCTTTCCTTAGGAGGAAAGGTTGCAGCATTTTGGACTCTTCAGTCTGAAAAAAGGATGCCTGAGGGGGGATGGACATGACTGAGGCATACAAAATTATGCATGGGATAGATTGAGTTTATAGAGGTATGTTCTTCTCCCTCTCTCAACACCAGAACCAGGGGACATCCACTAAAACTGAGTGTTGGTAGAGTTAGAATAGATAAAAGGAAATGCTTTTTTACCTAGCGGGTAATTAGTCCGTGGAACTTCTTACCATGGGAGATGGTGATAGCGTCTGGCCTAGCTGCCTTTAAAAGGGGATTGGACAGATTTCTGGAGGAAAAGTCCATTGCAGGCTACAGTCTATGATGGGTGGTTCAACCTTCATACTTTAAAGGTAGGCTACCTTGGAGTGCCAGATCCAGGGGAGTGGCAACAGGTTGAAGACATCTTATTGTCTGGTAGGCCACTGTGAGATGCAGGAAGCTGGACAAGCCTTTGGCCTGATCCTGCAGGGCTTATGTTCTTATGAAAGAATAAACAAATGCAAGTAATTGATCATTACTGTTTAAGGAGATGTTCTAGATGTTCTCCTTCCAGTTCTCTATACATGCTGCTTTACAAAGTGACTTAAATACAGACAGGGTTCTACCCCAATCTTGCAGCCCAATCCTATCTGGAATAGACCTGTCATGCACAACCATTTATGACAGTGGGACAAAGTGCCAGTGTTATAAATTGGCTGCCAATGGAGTTTGCAGCACTCCGGCAGTGGCTATTTTGGGAGTGATCCTGCAAGAGGCACCAGTGTTCCCCAGATGAAGCTGGGTTTTCCTGGACCCCCTGGGGAACGTAAAGCATGAATTTTCACATGAATTAAGAGTCTCTCCGAGGCAAGCTACGGCGCGAGTCAGGCACACACATGCAAATGTGTGTTCTGTGTTCTGGAATGCTTACAAATTGCATTGTACATTATGTATAATGACAATAATCTAATCTAATCTAAATACAGATGGTCAAAAATGGGAAGTGTGTGAGACAGTCAGAGTTGTTGCTGCACACTTAACATTGACTTTCCAGCAGGCTAGTGGATGCACTGCTGACAGCTCTTCACTCCTTCCAGCAAACTGCCATTTCATTTATATAAATCAAGCACCAAAGCCAGGCTTACCTGCAGCTGTTACTCGAGCGAGTGAGTGAACACTTGCAACTGCAGGGAACCTTCTGCCTCATAAGGAACTGGCCACTATGATGAAAACTGCTCCTCTCCATTCACATCTCAACTTAACTCATTCACAATTCCTCAAATCATCTCAAGAATAGAAGGAAAAATAGAATAGTCCCAGCTACAGCAGATCATACATTCAATGAGACATGTTTTTCCACCAAAGCCGGGTTGACGTGCAGCTGTTACATGAGCAAGCATGCTTGGCAGCTGCTGCAGGAAAACCATGAGCAACTCCACAAAACCCATTGTGACAAGACCTCTTCCCCCTCCATTCATATTACTACCCCCAAAGTATTCTCAGAACAAAAGGAAATAAAATAGCCCCTGCCAGCTGGCCATTCAGTGAGAATTTTTGTTTTTCCCTCCCTCCTTGCTGTGGAAGAGGATCAGAATTGTGCAGCACACTGCAGCCTACAGTGTGTCCTGGGCATGCCCCACAAGCAGGGTAAAGAACCAAAATGGACACACACCCTCCCCTCCAATCCCAGCCTGTTTTTCTGGCTGCAGAGAAAGAGTGAAGAAATGAAACAACCATTGCTCATGGCAACATTGTGGCACCTTCCGCATCTCTGAAAGAGTTCTTTCTGACAGGGAAGCCACAATAAAGTAATGAAGTGCATGCACTGATTTGAGTTGCCGGAATTGCTGACACATTGTGAGTCAGTGGCCAAATCAGCGAGTCAGAGTGAGAGTTAATTACATGGGTCAGGCCAAAACATCAAAATTCGAGTTAAAATTCAAGTCATGACTCTTCCCCACCCACCCACCAACACAGCCATTTACAGTGTGTGCGAAGATAATATTGTCGTAAGACTCAGGTGAAGCCCCTGTAACATTGTTTGAAAGTACATGCATGGGAGGGGGAAAAAAGGATCTCTCTTGAAGTGGTGCCACAGTAAAAGAAGAAAAGAAGCTTCAGGGTAAGGGCTTGGAAGGCAAGATCAAATATTGCAGTTCCATTTATATTGCAAAGGGTTTAGATAATTCACTGTTTCTGAGGTCAGACAAGAAAGCTACATAAGGGCAAAGAGTTTTTCATGCAATAACTTAGGTTTTACTTACAAAATCAACAGCAAAATCGTCTCATTAAACTTTTTCAAATACAGTATGTTATGCCATCTTCTTAAGTGGTCCAAAACTAAATTCAGAATCATTCTTAGAAACTGATAAGAAGAGCATATTTTAAAAAATCTTTTCCTGCTTTTTAATATTTTCCTCTTTCCTGCTTTTTATTTTTCCATCTTTCAAATTAATGCAGGCTAGAGCATTGTTTATGGCATCATTAGGGCACATGGTTGCGCAGAATAAGTAAAGAGAAATGGACTAATCAAAGCTGTATGGTCATATAAAATGCTTATTTAAAAGCATGCAGTTGTGCAGTTATGCTGATTCTCTTTGGAAGAAGCTGGAAGATAAACATACATTGAAATTTGACCCCAATAATGAAAGGCTACTGCCAAACAACAACAGGCACTAGGCTTGAATCTATATTCCCAATCCAAATATCACTGCCGTTTAGAGCAATTGAAAAATGCAGCTTCTCAATTACAAGCTGTTATGTTTATTAAAAGGCGAAAACACAGCTAAAGGCAAAAGCTGGAAAAAGTATAGAATTACGGGACTGGCATAGAAGGAACCAAAAAAATCCACCTTGTCCAACTACCTGTACCAGTGGCATACTGTGTGGGGGGGGGGGGACTGGCAGGTCACAAGGGCCAGAGCAGCTGTGGAGCCACAGCCACCACTCACTCACCAGCCAACCTGCCAGAGGCGGGCAAGCGGTGTTTGATCCACCGTCCTTGTGTTAATACCATTCCGAAATGGAGTGTAGCGTGCTGGGGGGATGCACTGGGGGGGGGGTAAGCTACCATCAGGGGTGACGAGTTTGGCCCTGGCCAGGGCAGAGCCTCGGCTGGGTACACCCCGGCCCTGTACAAAGGCAAAGAAGAGCTTTCAATTTCCAGATCAGAATGTCAGATCAGGCCACAAGCCCTGTAACAAGATTCTACCAGAACAAATAGTTCCAGACTGTATGTAAAAACGGTTCTCTCTTCCACACTTAGTACCATCTCTGTATAAAGAATCTAGCTACTTATGCCAATTAAAACCTTGATTACATACAACCTCTGGTGCACTGTGCAGCCATGATGTATGCAACCATGATGTATGCCTCTATGCAAACAGGAATTGCTCTATTGAAATCAGTGTTGAGGAGTGGTAATATACAGTACATGTTCCCATTCTGCATACAGAACTGCACCAGTCACTAATGCCAATGGTGAAGCTTCTTCCCATTCAGACCTGGAGCTTCAGGAATTCTTCACATGTGAAATTAGCCCCCTAGCCCACAAACGTATGCAGCAACCCTAATGTGGGAGTATGTCCCATTAGAAATGCGTAGGTTTGTGCAGTTAGGTTATCTCACAGTTGTGGATTGTAAGATACACCTCTTTTAATAGGTCACAACAGGCACACACATCGTACGTCTTTTCATGAAGATTGAAATAAGCTAGAATGCACTTACTAAATGGCTACAGATCTCATGTTTAAGTGAGACTTGCTCAACTGATTTGTGCTTCCAAAGTTTAGAATTCCTATCTTGCCTATTAATGCAGTTCTGAATTTGCTCACACGCCTCCTTAACCGGCAATGGATGATGTATTGGTTGTGTTTGTTTTGTTTAATTACTGGTAATTGTTTATTGAAATTAAGGGAATTTATTTAATTGCAGTTGATTTGTACAATTTGTGTTTGGAGTTGTTTAGCTATGTAGGTATTATTTGGAGTATTTAAAATTGTAATAACTATTTACTTAGCTGAGGAAAGTGTTCTTTTATCTCAATCTCTGTTTATTATTTAAATGCTGTTATGAAAGGAAAAAGAAAATGTATTCCTTTCTCTTTTTTCCCCATCAACAGACAGTACTCAATCAGCCAGGACAATGGAAATGGACAGAGATGGGCACTCAAGTCATGATTTGACTTGTGAAAATGCTGGTTTTTTACAACTTGTGTTAACTCAAGTCACGGACATCACTGACATGGAGCCGACTCGAGTCAAGGCCAGTGTCTCAGAAAAGAATCACGACTTGAATTTTACTCAGGTCCTGATTCTCTTTAGTATGTATATACTTACTTGCTTACTTTTTTCCTGTTGCTTCTGCATTACCCCAAAAGACCTATGGGAGATCCTTTAGACTGTTGGCAGCAGCAGGCATGTTGGGACGAGGGAGTTGAGGACGGGAGGAAGGCTTAAGTTTGTTGATTTTTTTACTCATTTCTCGTAATGACTTGGGATTTGAGTCAACATGTCTCAAAATTTCTGTGAGTTGAGTTGTGATGGGGGCCCACTATGGCAAGTCAAGGAGTCACTGACTTGTGACTCATGACTCGACTCATGACTCAACTTAGTGGCTTCGGCACATCCCTAGGGGATCTTTGGCCGACTTACTCCCAATAAAGACATGAGACAACATGGAGTGGATTAAAATGGACCACCATTTATTAATATAACTAGCTTCTATGTACCTGGCTTCGCCCGGGTGTTTATATGTCCCATCCCTGACCCGCCCCAGTGGTTTTTGGCCACCCCTGGGCGTGTTTTTTTTTTAAAAAAAAAATTACCCGGCGGTGACCGGGTGTTTATTTCTCCCATCCGTGACCCTCCCCCCCAGTGTTTCTTCCTAGTGTTTATTGCCAGTGTTTGTTGGGTAACCCTGGAAAGTACGGATTAGACGTGGAACCCCACCCCTGGGCGGGTTTTTTTTTATTGTTTGTTTATGTACCCGGCATTGCCTGGGTGTTTATTTGTCCTGTCCTTGACCCCCCCCCAGTGTTTGTTGCCTGGTTGTGCAAACCCACCCCCTAGTGTTTGTTGCCTGGCTGTGCAAACCCACCCCTGGAAGGGTTTTTTGTTGTTTTAAATTTACCTGGCGTTGCCCGGGTGGTTATGTGTCCCATCCCTGATCCCCCAGTGTTATTTGTAGATCTTACTGGTTATTCAACATTGTCATGCGGGAGTCCTGTACCCCCATCTCACCAGACTCACCAGCCACACAACACGTTTGGAATGGTTGCAACTGCCACTTCAGATGGCCCTGTATAGGTTTCCCTGTGGGAAACGTATTTGCAGCAGGAGTCCTCTCCCCCCATCTCACCAGACTCACCAGCCATACAAATGGCCCTGTATTGGTTTGCCTGCAGGAAACTTATTTGCGCCCAGGTGTTTATATGCCCCATCCCTGACCCCCCCCCCACTCACCAGCCATACAGATGGCCCTGTATCGGTTTGCCTACGGAAAACCTATTTGCGCCCGGGTGTTTATATGTCCCATCTCTGACACCCTCCCCCCGCTCAGCAGCCATACAGATGGCCCTGTATAAGATTCCCTGCGGGAAACCTATTTGCTGCTGTTTGTCTTCAACTGTACAGAGTTCAGTTGCTGCCTGAAGATTCCGCATGTCATTTGCATGTACTTTGCATCTCATCATGACATCATCAGAGCCTCGGAATGCTGCGGCTCAGCCCATAGCCACCCATAGAGAACCACAAATTTGCTTGTACCTGCGCCCGTGGGGGCGCAATCTGTTCCAAAACCGCGCAGAGACAGTCTCGGGGGGCCAAGGCACCCGCGTGCCGAGTCGGTCCAGGCGTTGCGGAGCCTATGTGGAACATACATACATACATACATACATACATACATACATACATACATACATACATACATACATACATACATACATACATACATAC
>JAJKFI010000012.1:18809484-18842152 GCA_029204185.1 Lerista edwardsae | reverse complement strand
TACATACATACATACATACATACATACATACATACATACATACATACGCTCTTCTTTATATATATAGATTAAACCTGCAGTGGGAACTCTCTAACAAACTTAAATTCCACCCTTCCTTTAGTGAGGTTTTTTACATGGAGGAGACAACAGCTGCTGTTGCTACATTGTAAATTGTATTATAGTAATACTATAATAGTAATAGTATAAGACCACTTTATGGTGCTTAATAATAACAATAGCAATATCATGAAGCGTTGATGGTGAAATACCTGGTTGTATATTTGCCAGTGGGTAGGCATCTTGGTTGCTTATAGGTCTCCTTGGATGCATGCCAGCTATATAGCTAGCTTAAGTTGGAGGAAAGGGACAGGATGGACTGGGTAAGAGGGGATAGAACTCTGGCTCAAGTAGCTTCTGCTGGGTTCCACACCTATCCTTCCCTGCTGCCCCATGCCCACCCCTCTCCACTCTGAAAATCCCCCTCCACTCCCATTCCTCAGCTGCCAACTTACCTGGATTGATGCAGCCCAGCCCCCACAGCTCCGAATGGCCCTGTAATAGCATGATGTTTGTGTTATCACTGGCCTTTTATGACAGTGTATTGGGAGATACACAATCATAAATGTCCCATAGGATTGAACTATAATTTTTATATTGGAGATGAGCTGCACACATATTTTTTTTAGAAAAACCCCACACACAAAACAAATTGGCTGTATTCTGTTGCACACTGGTGAGGATATGATGGTTTTGCCTTCTTTCTGTTTAGTCTGATTGGCATCCAAATAGCTCATCCAGACCCCAATCTATTCTAGGTGTTTATCCATACATCATGCTATTGCTATTGTTATTATTAAAAGCACCATAAAGTGTTCTTACAACCATGCTATTCACAACACGATAGAGATTAATCACACTGAAATAATGAATGCTAATTGCAATTAGGCAAATGTAATTATACTACAGTACAATAATGAGATCAATACCATTCCCAGTGGATACAATTCACCAAGCCGAGCCGGTATGGGGGAAGTAACTCCCAATAATTTCAGTAAGTAACAATTTCAATAAGCATGCCTAAACCATCTGATATCCCATTTATCCAGCTTTATCCAGCTTTGCTGCTTGATCCAGCATGTCTAAAAACTATTTCTGGACAATATTAATATCAATTTATTTCAAGCAACTTTCAGTGTGCATTCCGTGCCTAAATATTCTATGTTTTAAATAGTTTTGTATAACTTGCCACACACACACACACACACACACACACACACACACGCGCGTGTGCGCACACACACATGTAAGATACCTGCTTCCTGTTGCCACTACCTGGAACTCACAGGAAAAGATAGCACATTGCCACACTGCACCACACAGATTGAGAAAATTCTTCGGTGGAAGTGTGTTGCTGCACAACATGTTAATCCTGAATCGGAATATCTACTGGCTATGGAAAGAAAATTCTGCGCGTCTAAACATTTCTCTTTCCTACCATTAATGTTTATACTATATATCCTTGATTAGTGTCAAATGGGTCTTACTGTAGATGTTAACAATACATTGTGCAAAGCACGGTACTCTGATGTGCTGATGTAATTAAACATCCAGATTATAGTAATGGAAAGCAACCAGAAATATCTTACAAGCCAGCAAAAGATCAGTGAGAAGACAAATCTCCTGAATCCTCACAGTTCAGGTATTAAAGGCACTTCTACGTCAAAGTAACACTCTCCTTACAGATCAGATAGAATTATCAGTAGCTATTTTTAGCTACCTCTCTTATCCCGAAAGGCTACCTTACATGAAACACAAATATTCCCTTTCAGCCATGGCTTGGTAGTACAGGATTTCGGAAAACAGCTCAGCACTTGGGGATTTTCTTTTCCTTTCTGGGGAGTTAATCTGTTGGGTGCTGTCTACAACATTTTGCAGGGAGCTGCTGTTTGCCGAAGGATGCTGCGGCTTCAAATAAGCACACTGCGAAGTTGCTTATGGTAGCAGCAACAACCCCGTGCCTCTAATCTCATAATTTCTCTGGGATTGTCAAGGCTACGTTCCATTTTCCAGCAGCGATATGCTGGAGATTGCACTTCTACCAATGTCGGTCTAACGCATCATGGGTAGAAAATGGTTTTAATTTATTCAAAATAGTTATCTGAAACAGGGTGGTGATGGGGGAGAGGACGACAGATCTGGCTCAGAAAGGGGGTGGGATTGGTGCTGGTGGCACACTGAATCCCGATCCCCTTCCTGGGCTTGATCCGCTTTCACGAATCAACACAGACTTGTGCAAGCGATTGAGCTGGTCCAGGTCCAAGTTGAACCATAGCAGCTCCTGGGGCTTCCCTCAAGGAGACCTCCAGCAGCCCAAACTCCCCTGTGGAATGGAGGGGAAGCCGCACTGGTGCTGCTTCATTGCCAAATGGGGAGTTAGGCAGTGGTGGTATTCAAATAAATTAACAACCGGTTCTATGATGTCATAGCCGGAGCAAAAAAAACCCCAAAGCCAGCTGAGGTAAGCAAGTGGGCGGGGCCCGGCCGTTTAACAACCGGTTCTATAGAACCTGGGAGAACCCCCTGAATAACACCACTGGAGTTAGGTAGGATTAAGCTGTTAATATGTTTAACTGCTCTGCTTTTCATGACCAACTAGAGCAAAGGCCTCACATATTTCTGGATTAATGGCACAGCTAGTTCTCAGTTTGACCTTTCCTGGCTGCAAAGCCAGAGAAATAATTTGCTTGCATACCAGGTCCAAAGCATCACAGACCATTCTGTTTGATATACCAACAACCCATCATTTCGTGGAAAGGTCATTTTGGTGTTTGAAATAATCAGGAACAGGCCATATTTGCTTATAATTGGCTTCCTTAAATAAACTACCTATCCGTATATTGTTGATTTTTATTAGATATGAGAAGCTGGCAGTAATTGGTTAGAAGCCTTAATGCTGGTCAAAGAACTTGACTGGGTTTACTTGATTTCTATAATCAATAAAGTGGACCAAGTCATACCAACCAATTATTTTGTGTATTGCATTGGAGGGGGGGGGGAGATGCCTGAAAATTCCCTTGAAATTCAGTGGACTTACTATCAAGAAAATGAATGGAATGAAGCTGGGAACACTGTGTAAGGAAGAATTGTATTACTTCCACCTAGGCTCTGCAGTGTGAACCAGAGCAGGTTTACTCTGAAGTAACCTCTATGGATTCCAGTAAAGCTTATTCCAATGATATTTGTACTGCATCATTTTTTTTTTTTGGAACCCTTCTTGTAATTTGTACAATCTGGCAACAGAGAGCTGCAAATTTCAGTTGCTGAAAATCAGATGCAACTCCATATAAGTGTGCAATTCATTCTTTTCCTTTTCAGTGATACACAAACAGAAGAAGGATATACTGGTGATTTCACAGTTCAAATGTCAGCTGGCTAGAATCTTGCTACCATGAATACACAGCGTTGCTTTCCTTAATGAATGGGAATTAAAAAATGTTGTGGAAAAGTCCATAAATTAAGGGAGGGTGTTTGTTAAAAACACATGAAACACTGCCTTTTTGACAGAGCGGTGCCGGGAAGGGAAGCACCATTGCAGCAGGAAAAAAGCGATGTGCTCTTGGACAACCCACCCTCCTTTGTGTCCTGTATGCTCCTAAATAAAGTGATTCAGGATGCTGCAGGGTGTAGAGAGGAGGCACAGGGAGAGGGGTGTCAATGTGAGAAGTTCAGTTATGTTGCCCCGCCACTGTGTTTTGAGTCATTTACTGTTCTGCTTTTTGGTGTTAAAATATCCAAATAAAAACACAACACAACACATTTTGGTGTTTATTTTCAGAAATTAAGAGCACAGTCCTATACCTACATTGCGCTGGCACTATGCTCTTGTGCCAGTTCAGCGCTGTCACAAAAGTGCCATCAAGTGCATTAGCGCCAGCGGTACAGCACTGGACTGGCGCAAGCAGCAGTGCCGACGCTCAGGCGCCAACATGACCAGTCAGCAGTGCTGGCCTTGTGCTGGTTGAGCGTTGGCAGCGCTTGGTCAGTGCAGGGCCTCACTGAGGGTGTTCCAGAGGCATGCCGGGAGTGTAAGTGGGCGGCAATCGGGGTGGTGATGCAGGACAGCCGTAATGCCAAATCCTAAAGCCCATCCCCGGTCAGGACAGCCCCAATTCGGGCTGCTCCTGTCCACGTTCCTCTGTGCCTGCAAAAGAGCAGGTGCAGATCCAAGCAACCCCATAAGGCTGGCTGTGGCTTACCCAGGTGCAAGGGGAAATCCCCCCTTGTCCTGCACTTTGCTGCTGCTGCCTCCTAATGGGCTTTACTATGTCGGCCTTACTACGTTGGACTTACTTAGGATTGGGCTGCCTAATAGATTGCTTTTCCAATTACAAATAATACTGTGGCTGACTCTGCTGACACAGTATTGCCTTTATCACTTTCCTAGCACACTTTTAAGCTATTTCAACTTAATAAAAATGAGAATTTGGAATGAGAACTTCGAATAAAAACACATAGCACTGCTTTCTGCCTTTCAAATAAAGAAATCTGTGGAAAAATAACACCATTTTCAAACACCCATATCCATGATATGAGCTACTTCTGTTTATATTGGCTGCATGTGCACACACCCTATCTACAACAAAACAAAACTTAGGAACTTAAAAACTTCCTAAAACGTAGGAAGTAAAGGCATCTCCTCCTAAAGTAATGTTCATTGGTCACCTCAAAATCAAGACAAATCATGTATGCGCACGCCTTGCCCAACTGTATCATACCACAACAAATAGAACCATCACTCCAGCGATGCAAATCATTTCTGAAACCCAGTCGTTAAAAGACAATTCTAGTCATGAAACTATGGAGTCCAGGGGAATAGGTTTTTCTTTTTAATTAGTAGTAGACTGAGGGTACACTCCTTAACTGGAGCTAGGCTGGCACAAGTTCCTTGTGCCAGCCTAGGTGTGTCGCAAACATACCATAAAGGGCATTTGCATCACTCTCGGAGTCAGGGAGGCTGGCACATGAACATGCACTGTCCTCCCTAACTCCAAGAGTTAGGAATTTATGGTGAGCTTGTGACGCTCCTGGGCAGGCACAAGAGACTTGTGCTAACCTAACTCCAGGTTAGGATTGTGCCCATATGTCCTACTTTTCAACTTTGGTCCCCAATGTGGCTTAAAATATTGAAACAAGCAAACACATGCTATCATTACATTAACCTTCGACTTTGAACTAAATCAACCAATTTAACAGGCAGCTCAGACAGTATTTACGTGTCTGACCAGCCCCACGCAATAAGTTCAGAAAGCACAGTCCCCTCCCATTGCATTAAAAATATTCCAACATACAATGGTCAAATACGTTTGACATAGCACTAGTTAAAAGGCTATGCTACCAAGTACCACAAACTTTAGAGGGTTAACTGAAATCAGTGAGAATTTCCCCCTGCAGTGTGTGTGTATGTGTGTGTGGGGGGGGGAGAAGTTGATGAAATCTTTGGTTTTGCTGCTTTCCCCCTTCCACTTTTCCTGAGCTGCCTGTCTTTTAATCCAATCGTCACCCTAAATAATCTCTCCCATGGGGCCGGCTCTAGGAGTGGTGGGGCCCAGTGCAGGGCATTCCCATGGAGCCCCCCCACCTTGCAGGGCCCCCTCTCACCAAGAAAAGTCCTTGTGGTGCTGTGCGCGGCACCTAGAAATAATAGGTGGTGATATTATTACATCACCACCAACAGCTTCCAGGAGGCCCATTTGGGGCAGTTTAGAGGCAGGGGCAGGTGGGAGGGCCCAAGGTAAAACTGCTCTACTCACCCCACTGACTTAAGTTCCTTAGAGATCCTGGCTGCAGCAGCAGGCAATATGCTCTCTGCCCTGATGTGGGGGCCCCCAAAGTGTTGGGTCCAATCAGTGCCGAACGGGGCCGGGATCGCGCCCATGGCAGGGCGATGAAACCACGCCCCCGGCATGTTGCCTGTACTCGAAAATGTGATGCAGATAGACAACGCTCAGGCCGAGGAGTGAAGTGAGAAAAGAGTTTTACTCACGCGTGCAGGACCATATGCTCGAAACAGGCAAATGGCCAAGAACAGAGTTACAAAAAGCTTTTTATACATTTCTAGGGGTGCTTGCCCCATAACATTTCTGAGCATGTGTAGCCTTGTATTGGTAAACGTGGTATCAGCTATAGATGCTTGCTAAAGCGTTTTGCACATACTCAAACTATTATCTGTAAACACATATGCTTGTTTATGCCTATTGTCTTTTCTCCTTGGGTGTAGCCTCTTGACCTAGTAGCAGGCTTCCGCCCTTGGCTCATCCCTTATCGCGTTGCCCAGCTGGTTGCCATAACAATTGGAAATTCCTGTCTTTTTGCCCTTGGCTCTTCACTCCCTGCTTTTATTTCCAATTATGATTCCAACCAGTAGGTGCCAGCAAAGCAATGCGTATAGGCTTTTTTCCTTTTTTGAAAAGACGCGAAAAGGCTTTGAACAGAGTGGGCGTGCACTGACACAGACATCCCAGCAGTATTATTGCAACTACGGAAAGGATTGTTCCCATTACTAATTTTCGTACCCAAGCAGTTCCTGGCAGCCACGACCACAGGTCCTCCCAGAACGAGCCTGGCTGGTAAGGTGTACCTTTTTCTATTGATTCTTCCATTGCTTTTACAGTTGCTGTAATGTTTGGCCCTTTATCGTCAATCCAGACACAGCATTCGCTATGGATTAACGCACAGACCCCTCCCCCTTTTGCTAAAATGGTGTCCAGTGCCTGGCGATTTTCTAGGACGACTTCTCTGATTTGTGAAGTTTCTTGGTTGATGTCTTTTAGGGCTTTGGTGGTTTTCTGAAACATCCCTGTTGTCCAGTTGTTTAATTTGTGTAGGTCCCCATAGTTTAAAGCAGCCCCAGAGAAGGGGAAAAACCCTCTAGAGAAAGCTTGTGCTCCGCTGTAAACTAGTGGTCCTGCGTCCCTGGCGTTTCTAATGTGTCCCTGAGGCAATGAGGCTCGGTGACTAATAGCTGGAAGAAGCCTCCCCACAGTACATGTCCCTGTCCATCTGGGTGGTATTGCTGAATAAGCTTTCCTACCGCACAACAGCCACGCACCCTTTAGGGGCGTGCTAGTGTCCTCTGGCCAGGTTATTTGTTGAGCTAGGTTATATACCACTGCACTGATCAATAGCCCTTTTCCTTCCCATATCCAGGTCCTATATTTCCCATTCACTTTTCCCTTTAGAAGAGAGGAGCCTGTGTCGTACCCAAAGGTTGACCAGGTTTCGCAACAGGTATTATTCTTTTCAGGGACGGGACACTCTCTGCAGTAAGGCTCTATAGATAGTGTTACGTTACATCTTCCATATGTACCTAGGTAAACTTGATTCTTTAAACCTGTCCCTGTGTGTGTGTGTGTGTCCAACATACTCCAGCTTGAACTAAAAATTGTGCTCCTAGGCTGTATACTGCATAAGCGGTTTGAGCTTTTCCCACCCACACATCTATTAGCTTTTGGCTTGATTCCCATTCAAGGAAACTAAACGGGTATGCTATCATGGGTATTCCTCCCCCTATTTTGATGGGCAGGTGGCTGCAAACCCAACAGTTTGTGATGTTTAGAAGCTTCTGATACTCCTGTATGCTGGTAAAATAGGAATTGCTTGACCATGGTCCCAAATGTTCCCCGTGTACTGAGTGTGGTGTACCAAATATTAGCAACATTAAACCCATCATCAACAAATTTGCTTTTCTTCCCCCTCCCCCAAACATGATTTTTGGGTGTTCAAAAGTTAAGACAGGCGAGTGTAAAGTTCTTATAATCTCTGGTGAGGTTTCGCAGGGCTTCATTCTTGCATCCAATCTGGCACCAGGGGCTCTCCCACGCATTCCTGATCTCCGGGTGTGTCTGGCTTCCGTGGTTCTTTCTGCGGCTTGCGCGGGTCCCTCTGTCGCCTCAGCCTGATGCGGAGTTTTCCTGCAGGTTCCGCCGTCCACTCGGGCTTTGTCACTGCGTCTCCGGTGGATGATGGTTCGGGTGGTCGCACCTTTTTCACGTTGCTGCAGTGGACCCAACGCTGAACCTGAAAACACTTGACAGCTGTGGGTGTTACGAGCATAACTTGAAAAGGTCCTTTCCACTTGGGAGTCAAGGGGTCATTTCTAAATTTCTTAACCATTACATAGTCTCCTGGCTCTATGTCGTGAGTTGGGTCTAACAAAGGCAACGGTATTTGTGACATTAAATGCTTCCTGAGGCTTAGTATGGTCTTTCCCCATTCCAATACATCCCTGGGGACCCCCCGTGTGTCTTTAAAAGCTCGCCAAATCGGCGACGGACGTCCAAATACCGATTCGTAAGGGGTTAATTGATGCTTCCCATAGGGGGTGTTTCGAATTTTGAACAAAGCTTGTGGCAACAGCTGTACCCATCCCAGTCCCGTTTCTAAGCTCATTTTGGTTATGTACTCTTTAATGGTGCGATTCATGCGTTCTACTTTTCCTGAACTCTGGGGGCGCAGTGGGGTGTGACACTTCCACTGTATCCCCAGCGCTTCACAGACATTTTGCACCACCTTTGCTATGAAGTGTGAGCCTTGATCTGAGTTTATGCTGCGCGGTAAACCATAAGCTGGGATGTGTTGTTCTAGTAGCCATTTGACCACCTCCCTGGCTGTTTCTGTGCCGGTGGCTCTGGCTTGGACCCACCCGGTTAGGGTGCAGACGGCTACTAGTAGATACTTGTATCTACCTTCCCGTTTCATTTCAGTGAAATCGATTTGCAAACACTCCAGGGGCTCTATTCCTACTTCAACTGTCCCTACTTGGGCTGGGCGATCTCTTTTTTGATTGACAACTTCGCATGTGGCACATTTGGCTGCTACAGTTCGTGCGTGTGTTGACAAGTTTGGAGTGTAGCACACTCGCTTGATTGCCTCATACATTGTTTCTCCCCCTGCATGGGTAGATTCGTGGTAGGCTTCTACTAGTGGCCTGACGCTTCTGCGGGGTATCAAAAGTCTTTTATCAGGGAGAAGGTATTTCCCATTTTTGAACTTAGCTCTGAGTCCTTTTGCTGTGTCATGGTCTTGATCCTCATACCACCAATCTTCCAGCACTTTGTCTACCTCTGGTAGTAGCGGCAGCTGCGTCACTTCTTCATCTTGGCTTCTGGCAGCATGTTTTGCAGCTCGGTCTGCACGTTGATTCCCTCGCTCTACTTTTCCTTCTCCTTTCTGGTGCCCCCTGCAGTGCATGAAAGCAAGTTCCTTTGGCTTTTGGATGCTGTCCAACAAAGTCTCTATTTCTGCTCGATATTTCAGCGGCTTTCCCTTAGCATCTTGCATTCCACGTTCTTTGTACAGAACGGCATTAGCATGAACAGTACTGTGTACAAAGCGCGAGTCTGAAAAAAGGTTCAATCTTTTCCCTTCGCCCAACTGACAAGCTCTGATAACTGCTACGAGTTCTGCTAATTGTGCTGATGTTCCTACTGGTAAAGATTTTGCCTCGATCACTGAGTGGCTACTAACAATAGCATATCCAGCTTTTCGGATTCCCTCCTCTACCATTGAGGCTCCATCTGTAAACCATTCCTCATCAGGGTTTTTGAGAGGGATGTCCGTTAAGTCTGGTCTGGGTTTCCAGGTTTGCTGCACGGTGACTTTGCAATCATGCCATGGTTTTCCCTCTTCATCTGGTAGGAACGTAGCAGGATTTAGAGTTCCGCACACCTGCAGTTCTACTGAGGGATCTTCTAGAAGGGCCATCTGATACTTTAAAATTCTGCTATTGGTAAGCCAGCCCAGTCCCCCTTCAGCAAGCAGTGGTCTCAAAGAGTGTGGGGTTTTTACAATGATGTGCCCAGCGAAAGTCAATTTCCTGGCATCTTGAAGCAGCAAAGCACATCCAGCTACGGCTCGGAGGCACGGGGGCCATCCTCTTGCCACCCCATCTAAGCGTTTTGACAGGTATGCGCATGGCCGATATTTTCCTCCTAGCCTCTGGGTCAGTACTCCCTTTGCAATGCCTTCTTTTTCGGTGATGAACAGGGTGAATGGTCTGGACACATCTGGCAATCCCAGGGCACTTCCATGCGCTAAGCTTTCTTTCAGGGCTCGGAAACCTTCCTGCTGCTCTTTTCCCCACTGGAAAGGCTCTTTGTCTCCCCCCTTCGTGGCGTTGTACAGGGGCTGCGCATGGGTGGCAAAGTTTGGGATCCACAAACGGCAGTAGGTGCAGAGACCGAGAAATGCACGTAGGGCTCGCCGTGATTCTGGTTCTAGTGTCTCACAGATGGTCTTCACTCGCTCTGGTGTTAATGCTTTCTGTCCCGCCTCCAGGAGGAAACCCAGGTATGTCACTTTTTGCTGCACCATCTGGGCTTTTTCCCTTGACACCTTATAGCCTGCCTCCCAAAGGTGTTTCAGAAGACTCACGGTAGCCCTTTCACACTTTTCCCTTGCCTCAGCGGTCATTAAGACGTCATCAACGTATTGGACCAATGTCACTCCTTCTTCTTTCTCCCATCTCTGCAGATCTCTTGCCAGGGCTTCTGCAAATATGGTCGGAGAATGAATGAAACCTTGCGCTAATCGGGTCCATACTAATTGAGTTCTTTTTCCAGCCCATTCCCACGTAAAGGCAAAGATTGGCTGTGACTTCTCATGCACAGGTATTGTGAAGAAGGCATCTTTCAGGTCAAGTACTGTGTACCAGTGATGTTTTGGGTTGAGCTTGCTGAGGATGGTATATGGGTCTTCCACTAGGGGAGTCATGGGTTCTACTCGGGAGTTAACCTCTCTCAAGTCCTGGACAGGACAAAATTCTCCCTTAACTCGCTTCTCAACTGGATACAAAGGTGTGTTCCATGGAGATCTGCATTCTCTCAAGACTCCCCAGTCCAAAAACTTTTTAATGGTTGGCCACAGTCCTTTCCTTTTTTCTTCGGGGATGTGATATTGGCGCTGGGATATTGGGGTAGCTCCTGCTTTTAAGGTGATGACTATTGGAGCACAGTTGCGGGCTTTTCCTACACCCCCCTTTTCTGCCCAAACCTCTTCTGGGATTTCGCTTTCCCTCTCCAGTGAAAGCATCATCATCTGCGTTGTCATTGGCTCAGACTGTTCCCACACAGTCTTGTATTTCCAGGCATTTGCCATGGGCAGCTCTACTTCACAAGCCTCTTCATCAGGCACTTCGAGTTTAAACTGCCCTTCCTTGCCGAAAGTTAAATGAGCCTGCAATTTGCACAGAAGATCTCTTCCCATCAGGTTCAATGGGCAGTCTGGGGTCCAGACAAAGGTATGTTTGAAAGTCTTTCCCGCGATCGTGCATTGGTCTAGATCTAGTAGTTTCTGTTTTCCTGACTTCCCTGTAGCTCCAACTACAGTTAAAGCTTTCCCCATTTCTGTCCCAAGTTTCTTGTTTAAGGCTGACACTGTGGCTCCACTATCTACTAGAAAGGGTACAGTCTTTTGCCCCACTTTTATTTCCACCATTGGCTCCGGCGTTTGGTGGGGGCTGGTGGCGGAGCCGGGGCCCCGTCACTGGGCTTCCGCTTGATGCATGACGGTGGTCTTTTTCTCCTCCTCACATTCGGCTTTGAAATGGCCGTACTTTCCACAATTAAAACAGGCTCCGCCCCCTCTTCCACGTCCTCTGCCTCTTCCTCTGCCTGCCTGGCCACGTCCTCTCTCACCTTTCCCTCTGCCTCGGCCCTTTTCGTATGGGTCTTCTCCACGAACAATGGCCGCCATCTGCTTGATGTTCTTTTCCTGCCTTTCATCTTCTGTGTCCCGGCTCCCGTAGACTTTTTGCGCTACTTCTACTAACTGGGCTGTGGACATCTCTAGGAAACCTGGCAGCTTTTGAAGTTTTCTTCTTATGTCCTTAAAGGCGTTCTGGACGTACTGTTGATTGATCAGGCGTTGATTAATGACGTCATTTGGATCCACTTCAGTATGCATGGAGTAGGCGGCTTTCAGTCTTTCTAGGTAATCTCCTGGGCTCTCGGTTGACCCCTGGATGACGGCTCCCACTTTGCTGAAGTTCACGACTTTTCTTCCTGCTGCTTGTACCCCCTCGATGAAAAGGGTGCGATAGTTCACTAGCAGGGTCTGCTGATCTGCGTTGTTGAAGTCCCAGTTTGGATCTTGCAGGGGAGCTTGCCACCTCTGGGTGTCGTTCCATCTGGTCACCCCCGCCTCCATGGCCGTCTGGATTTTCTGCCTATCTCCGCTCTGGAATAGGGCGTTCATCAGCGTCTGAATGTCTGCCCAAGTGGGTTGGTGGGTCACCATGATGGATTGCAGCAAAGAGGTGAGTGGAGTGGGGTCTTCTCCAAATGGGGTACACTGTAATTTCCAGTTATGCAGGTCGACAGTGCTGAACGGGATGTAAGAGATGGTGACTCTGGTCTGCGTCCGATTTCGGCCGTCCTGGTACGTCTCAGTTTGCGTTCGCAGTGGAAATTGCCCAACCCCCGTCATGTCATCTGGGTCTGAGACTTTCCTTCCTCCATCCCGACAAGCTTCCCAAAATTCCCTCCGGGCTGTGGGGTTGGCCAATCCAGATACTCTTTCGTCCCAGTCCCTTTCCGTCTCCTTCCTCCATCCCGAATACATTCGCGTTCCCCCCGCTGGTCCACATCGGAGAAAGCGTGTTTCGTTCACAAGCGGGTCGAATTTGGCAGCAGCGGCGGTTGCTCGTGGCTGGAACTCAGGGGCTTCTGCCCATTCTAGTGGCGGCACAGGGATAGCAGATGCTGGTGGCGAGGTAGGGGTAGCGAAGGTGATGAGTTCTGCAGTAGCTGGTACTGGCTGTTGGAGAAGTGGGGCTGCTGGAGCTGGATGCTGAGGAGGTGGGGGAATTTGCTGCGGTTGCTGCTGTAACTGGGGTAAACAGGATTGAAGGCAGGTGGTGGGATGAAAGGGATTTCCTCCTCCAGGATGTTCTGGTATTTCTGCGGGGCTTCTGTTTCTTGAGACTCCTTTTTGAGACGCTCCTCCTCCTGCTTCTGTTTCTGCTCTCTGAGCTGCTGGAAGCGTTCTTTCTTTCGTGGGGCCTCAGTTTCGGCTTGCTCTACAGTAGCAACTATCATCTGTTTTGTTTCATTGTTTTGTTTCCTCCACTTCCTTATGCATTTCTGTGCCCAGGCGGGGGTTTTTTGACAGTACTGCAGCCAGCAAGATATGTAAGGAAATTGATCTACGTGGGGGTGTCCGGTGGTAACTGCCTGATAGACCTTATTTACTAAGACTACGTCCCAGGTGCCCTGACTATCCCATTCGGGGACTAATGCGGGCCATTCTTTTGTGCAAAGTGTCTGTAGGGTCCCTGCATCTAGGGTGACTCCAAAATCCTCCTTCCCATAGGAAACATCAAAGTTGTCTAACATACATTTCAAAGGGGTACATCCCTGCTTCGAGCCACCCCCTCCCATCACGAAACAACAGGCAAGAACACAAGAGGGAAATGGGGTAAAGAGCAGACTGGTGAGGGGTCCAGCCGCACACGAAACACAAAGGGTAACAACCGCTTCCTCTGTTCACCGGCCGTCTCAGTCGCCCGAGAACGGAACCGCGGTACGTCCAGAGTCCGCACTCAATTGACTGGTTTGGGCGTGCACCCGTCCCCAGATTCCTTTCACACAATCACTCACACACGTGTGCGCACCTCCCAAATACCTGACACACGGAGGGTTTAAGCTGAGCCACAGCCCCGCTCCGTTGTCTCCGAGGGATCTGGCGAGGATACCCTCTCTGACCTTGCCCCGGGGTCTTACCTTAGCCGGCTTCCTCTGCGACACCTCAGTCCTTAGCGCCCAGACGGGGTCCTCCGGCAGCGTACTGCGCCTGGTGGCAACGACGAGGATCCTCCCTTAAAACAAGGGTGCGGCCGCTGGATAGTCAACGCCGCCACCCTACGTTCCCCGCTGACGGAGAATCCACAGGTCAGGCAAACAGCCCGCTTCGGCTGTACGCAGCTATCCGGGTCACTCGGCACCAGTTTATGTACTCGAAAATGTGATGCGGATAGACAACGCTCAGGCCGAGGAGTGAAGTGAGAAAAGAGTTTTACTCACGCGTGCAGGACCATATGCTCGAAACAGGCAAATGGCCAAGAACAGAGTTACAAAAAGCTTTTTATACATTTCTAGGGGTGCTTGCCCCATAACATTTCTGAGCATGCGTAGCCTTGTATTGGTAAACGTGGTATCAGCTATAGATGCTTGCTAAAGCGTTTTGCACATACTCAAACTGTTATCTGTAAACACATATGCTTGTTTTATTTATTTATTTATTTATTATTAGATTTGTACCCCGCCTTATTGTGCCCGAAGGCACCCAAGGCGGCATTACAATATAGATATAAAAACAATATAACAATTCACAATTAAAAACAATTAAAACAGAATTAAACAATACAATCAAAAATTAAGAACACAATTAAAAACAAATTTAAAAACAATATAAATTTGTTTATGCCTATTGTCTTTTCTCCTTGGGTGTAGCCTCTTGACCTAGTAGCAGGCTTCCGCCCTTGGCTCATCCCTTATCGCGTTGCCCAGCTGGTTGCCATAACAATTGGAAATTCCTGTCTTTTTGCCCTTGGCTCTTCATGCCCCACCCCCGAGCGTCAGCCTGCCATGCCTCCCTATGCCCGGAATTGCTCCATTTTGGAGCGAAATGAGCGCCAGGGAGGGAGGGAGGGCCGAAAAGCACGCCGGCTTCTCCGTGCGATGCTGCCTTGCCGCTGCCGGCGCCCCCCCTGCTGCTGGCGCCCATGCATTCCACACCCCTGGGTACACCCTCCCTCTGCCCCTGGGTCCAGTATGATGACATTGGTCACATTGGCTTAAGGCGGGCCCTGCCCTCCCACACTGATGCAGCTGCACCAACAAAGCACAAGCTGTATCCCGTGGGGGTATGGGAGGGAGGAATCACAGAATCTCTTCTTCTGTAACCCTCTGCTTCCCCAGTAGGTCTGCTTGGACTTGCACCAGCTTTTTGGCTAGCAACTCTGAGTGGATCTCCAGGAAGGTGGATTGAGGCAAGGAAGGGGCAGAGGATATTAGTCCTGCTGTTCCTGCCCCATTCTCCTCCGCACACTGGCTGGAGATCATGCTGAAACCAAGATACCAAGGCCAATCCATAGAATCTGGGAGCCTCCATCCTTTGAACAGCAATATAAACAGGGTGCATACAAAAAAATTTCCAAGTTGGGGAGGGGGAGAAGTCACCCTTACAATTATAGTAGCATCTTCTTTTGTTGTCATCATTCTTCCAGTGACCCAGTTGTGTCATGGCCCAAGCACATAAAACAGAAAGTTAAGCATTCCATCATCGAGGAGCAATTTTCTTTGATGCTGTAAAATGAAGATGATGTTAAGTAGTTTTTCGAAGGGCCTGTCACAGCAAATCCAAAACATACAGTAATTAAAGAAGAATCAAAAGTTGCAACCATCATAGAAAATAGCATCTTCAACAGTGAAGACAAAGCCTGCTTTTCAATAGGATATCTGGTTGGCTGAGGAGGAACTATTCTTTCACTCTAGCATTCTCCGCCCTGCAGTCTCTGAATTGAAACTTCATCAGCCTTCGTGAATAGGCTTACAGCTACCTTTTGCCCCGCAGTAATTGTCCCAAAACACTGCTGAGCCATGGAAATGTAATGAGAATATTGGCTTTCAATTGCTTTGTTATGGTTATTTGCTTGGGAATAATGCCATCTGTCCTTCAATAGCTCTAAAGCCTTGCAAAGTAGACAAGGATGCTTTGCAAGTCCCTATATTTCATCAGAACATCACCTTTCCAAGACAGACTGAATGCTTTCTGGGACGAAGCTTTAAAATTATCTCCTTTGTGACTCTATAATTATATACAAACTATAATGTTAAGCTATAATTATGAACAAATTATGATAGCTTATTCATATACAACATAAATAGTTATGTTAAAAGCCATTCTGGAGAAAAAGATTTGTACAAAATGCAGAATTTCAAGTTTCTGCCCATGCTCGCCTGATAATGCAATAATTTTCCATGAAAAGTCACTAAAAGGAATTTCAATTTGAAATGATGTTTATTTTTTGCCAGTGCTAGCAGGCTGTATAATATTAGTATCAAGGCACAGGCTGCAAACTTCCTATCCCAGGTTTGCCTTAAGTAGAGTGCAGCAAGCTGCAATGTCCCAAAGGTCTTGGCCTCTCGCAAGACCTTAACCAGCCAAAAAACCCGAGCTAAGCTAATGGCAAGCTAATGCATTCATCTCCACATTTGCCCAGAATCATTGCTGCGTGCAGGACCTACTGCTGGATTGCTTGGCTTCCTACTGCTTGGCTACTGTTGCTCACACAGGCGGCTAGGCAGTGGTGGATTGGGCTGTAATTAATGTATGAAAATAATTAAATTGGTCTCCCAACTTCCCTCAAGCAACGTTTTTGTGTTAGCTTCTCTCTGCATTGTAAAGCTACCTTCCGCTGAAATCTATTTTTTTTTTTAACAAAAGGAGAATGTTTTTTATTCCAAAACACCATGTAAATATGGAATCACCTTTTGCAGATTTTTGGATGCTGGAGGTTTTTTAAATGTTTAAATAAAACTTGTGGTGGATTTTGCTTTTGTCTCATTTCTGTAGCTTTCGGCAAACCCCTGTTTCAGTTTTCTGAACGTGGCCAAGGAAGCCCCTTTTCAAATACCAACACTGCAAAGATGTCATAGAAATACATGATTGTGAATGCTTTGAAGATGAAAGGCGGCATCTCTGTGTGTTGCGTGATGAAGATTTCGTTCTTAAGGGCACTTCCAAACATTGCTCTCTGCAGATGGTAACACCAAAACAGGACTTGCAATGGGAAACGCAGGTGGGACTTCAGTATCCACAGGGATTCCATTCTGGAACCCACTATAGATACTGAAATCCAGAGATACTGCATTCCCAGTTTGAATGCCTTTAAAAACAAATTTTAAAAAGGTATGGTAACTGGATTTTCTACCTTTTCCCCATCCAAATCACATCATTTCCAAGCTGAGGACCTTTTTTTAGAACTGAAAGAATGACTTCCAGGCTGCATAGAGTTTCCTTGCTCCTCCCAGGTTTGTCCCAGACTGCATTGCCCCACAATCCATTCCTGGCTCAAGATGGTTGCTCCTGTTGTTCTGCTCCCTGCTGAGGGTGCAGCAATAAACTTCTTCGAGATGCCCAAGCTTCCATTAGCGTGCCACTCTTGAGTGAACATTACCAATAATCTGGTGAAGGAATCTTAAGGTTGAAGGCATTTGTTTTGTGCTGCTAACAACTGTGTTTACCTAAAAGTTACAAACTCCAAGGTATTTTCCAGATTGTAACCTTGTATACAAGTTGGACTGCTGACCTGGAAAGGTCATGGAATGTCCTCCCAAAGCAATGAGGCTTCTCTTAAGAAGGCTGGCTTAGAGTTGGGTAGTGGTAGTTGCTCTGCAGAATTAAACACTGACCTTTTCTCAAAGGCCTTCAAGGCCTGATGTTCTCTTATCCATCAGCCCAAGCAAATGCCACGAGACTGGCCTGAAACAGGCACTCAGTGTACTGTACTACATACACATGTAAATTGAACATGTGGCAACACATCCACACACACACCCTAAGCCCCAAAGTGATCACAAAGCCTTTTGGCTGCACGGGTTAGTTACAATTGAAATTCCTCTGTGGTGCCAATAATTTGGAAGCAGCTTCAAGGTAATTTCTATACATCAGGCAAACACAGCGGTGTCATCCTGGCGGAATGGCCAGGTACACCGTTCCGCTAGTTCCGCAGATGGGCCCGGGCCGCACTGCCTCTCCCGAGGACGGGCGAGCTGCTCCTGGGTCCGCCCTCCCTCCCGCGTGTCCGAATCGCTCTGAAATGGAGCAATTCGAGGCACAGGGAGGCGCAGGGAGGCGTAGCTGGCCTCCGCCATAGGGGCGGAGGGCTGCCAATCATCCGGGCGTTCCGGTTCCTGGCGCACCCGGATGACGTCTCTGGGCAAACATTTTTATCTTCAAGAGCCTTTTACCCCATATATATATATATATATTTTAAAGAAAAAAACTGTATCGGTGAGCACTGTGAAACAGATTGACATTGAACAAACTGATTTAGGAACCAACACTATGTCAGCTGTAAAAATGTCATTCTTCCTAACAGCACTGAAATCTGTAAAGCTACTGTGGGCAGTTAACATTACATACACAAACGTAAATGATTTTAAAGCCTGTCAGGCTGTTAAGGCCTCTCTCTGCAGCAACTGCAGGCCTGGTGCTTAAATGATGTATATTGTTTCCCACTGTAATTGTAATGTGGCTAAAGCTACATCTTTCTGTATATATTATATAGCACTGAGGGGTGATACACACTGGAGTAGTTCTATTACAATCACTTGAACGAAGCCCTCACTGCATCACTGCTTAAGGATATGGCACCTCCTAGGAAATAAATAGGAATGGGGAACATGTAGAAAAATAGCCATCTGACAGTTCATTCTTAGCTGCACGAGGAACTTCAAAGAATGCCTAAAAAAGGAACAGGAAGAAAATGTTCTGATAATTTGTTCTTTTCTCTTTGCTCCTTTTGTGACCAGAATCCTCTCTTCTTTATTTCATATGAACAAATGCTTCCCTCAGTGATTAGGGCCTCTAATAGGCAGTTATGGAACTAAGGATTTACTTAATGGCTGTAGGTTGCAAAATGGATGTAGGTTACAAGATCAAGAAAATGGTCTGATCATTACTTCTCATTTTCCTACCTCTTTTTTTGTTCTACACATATAAATCTGATCACGGACAACGGTGGAACAAAGTGTTCACCAAACAGATCTAGGTTACAAGAACAAGTTGTGATAAAATTGCCCTTTTCACCTCATTTCGGGGGCAGTCCAAACAATGCTGGTTTCATATTGCATGCTCTGAAAGAGAAGCGAGGGAAGAGGTTACTGAAAAAAGGAGCTATGTATGGGGTTGTCTTTAAGAAGGCCACCGTTTGGACTTGCAAAGATCAGCACAAGATGCATCACAGCCCCCATGTCGCTTGGAGAACTCTCCATCTGAAGGCACCCTGAAGTGACTACAGAACTCTCTCTTATGGTCCAATTCTATTCAGGACCAACTGCAGCAGACCTTGCAATGTGCTGCCACAAGCCCCATTCTGGTGGCACAAAAGCCATGCCACTGTAGTGTGCTTCAGAGTCACCAGCACAAATGGTTGGAAAGTCTGTGCATGCTCCAGTGCCTACTAGGTGCTCTGCTGACCCAGGTAACCTGGCATTGCAGCAGTTTGGTAGAGAATTGGGACACAACTGGGCTGTACTGGGGCAGGTTTGGGGTGATTTGGAGAAAGACCTCGTGGGCAGCAGCGCGAGTGTACACATACGGAGAGAGTTTTATTCTATAGATACATATTTATCTATACATATTTACAATAGAACAGAGAAGTGGTTATTCTGTCCTGCCATGAAAACCCTGTAAACAACACCTTCCCATTTCTGCTTTGAAATCCCAAGCCTGGTTTAGACACCAGCCAGAAAATGAGATATTTCTTTCTTCCTTACTTGCTTGCTTTCCTTCAAGGAATTCAAGATAACCCCTACAGGGTTATACCATTTTTTCCTCTCACTATCCTATAATAGCAAAAGAATAAAAGCAAAGCATTCCAGGTCCTTAGGAAGGAATTGATGTCTGGATAAAACAAACCAGCCAGTAAGATCAATCTGACTGTGCCAATAACAACTGCAGCAGCAGCAGCAACAACAACAATATCTACCTCCCCCGCCCACCCAGCCTCCTGTTGTGGCCAAACTTTGTCAGCCTTACCTAGGTGGTGCTGGGGCCCGGGTGTTGACACAGGGAGGGTGTGTTCTGCCAAATTCCCTGCCAGGCCTCCCCAAGGGCCCTAATGCCCACACTAGGCTAACTAGTTTCCCCTCCAGAGCGGCCTCAGATAGGCAAGAGGGAGGGGGTTCAGTCACCCACTGGGCCTCCTCTCTTCCAGCAGCTTTGTTTGGGATCACCGGCTGGCCAGCCTCCTCCAGACTGCCCTCATCACTGGCTTAGCTCCAAACTACTCTTAGCCTAACACCAACAAACCCCACCAACAAACAATAGGCAGTCAGCTTGCCCAAGCCAGAACTGCTTCCTCCACTTGGTGGCTCCAGGGGCGTGGCAGACATACAACAATTTCCAATGGTCCCCAAACAACCTTACCTTAGCCAGTTCCTCAGTCAGTTCCTCAGTCCTTCAGGCAGGCAGTCCAGCCAGCAGTCCATCAGTCCAGCATTCCATCCATCCAGCACTCCATCTGTCCAACACCTACCTGGTGCCCTCCTCCAGCACCTTCCCAGGTGCCTTCCTCCAGCACTTTCCCAGGTCCTTTACTTCAGCTCCCGCCTCCCACTTTATACTGAGGCCAGCCAATCACTGGCCAGGCTTTAATTCATCAGCCACACCCATCTGCACCTGTGCTGGCCTCCCTTCGTAGCCAGGGGCCTCATCAGCCTACAGCTGTGCTCCCGAGTCTTGCAAAGACCTTGGGGGGTTAACCCTATAATCCCTGGCTTATCTGGGACAAAGGGACATTGCTGATACCATTCCCTCACTCCTCGGGGTATCCCCTGCCCTTTCCAATACAGGGTGCTGGCCTGTCCTCCTCCAAACTAGAACCCTCCTCTGAAGTTGTTGCAAATGCACTTTACCACCCATTTGCAACAACATTGGCACTGCAACAACAGAGCATTGAACCCAGCAAAAATCAACTTGCAACCCACTGGTGAGGCCCAACCCACAGCTTCAGAAACACTGATGTATATGGCACAATGTATAAGAAACAGTGATGTATATGGCACTAATCGTTGATAAATAAATTCTTCCTGTTTGCCTCCCCCCCCCCCCCGCAGAAAGTGTGACTTTTTCTGATCTGCTGTGCTTTCATAGCAGGAGTAATTCTGCATTTTGCTACTGTTTTGTCTTATTGAGTGAGTGTAATAAATAACCCCCCCAAAATCTGCCACAATGTGAGCACACAGTTGCAATTCCAGATGGAAAAAAAACAATGATTGGTCATGGCTCCCCCCCCCCCAATTATAACAGCACCCTGACTGGAGAGGAGCTGAAGTGTGTGCATGTGCATGTTGCAAGATCCACACAAAGCAAAAGCAGATGGAATACAATTAGCTTCTGGGAAAAGAAGTGTAGGAAGCAAACAAGCATGTAGAATAATGACAAGGACACTGAACGGCAGAAGAAATCGGGCATCGTACAAGCAAAGATTAACCCACAAAGGAGGTCATGGGCAATAAAAGGGAGTGGGAGTCAAGGGGAAGCAAGGAAATGCCCTCGTAGCCTCAGAGTAACTGTGATTAAATGACTTCTGGAAGTAGACATGGATGCATAGCCATCATATTTCAATCAAAACCCACTCCTTAAATTATCACAACTTTGTTCTCACTCTCACCCCCATGATGTGTGGCACAGATTATGAATGGCTGCAAGGGATGTTATGCTGGCCTTTGACCTCTGGCAGCAGCAAGAGAGACGATGCAATTGCAGCAACGCCTGTCATAGTTGTGAACACAGAAAGCGAGCTGAAAACCGTCCATAGCTTTGTAGAAGTTATCAGCAAAACCTGTGATGATGTCATCCTTTTGATTAGCTGATCCGGGTTAGCGATTGTGGTTCCCAATAGGTCAGACAGATAGACATCTTTATTTAGTCTTTGACTAGCATAAAAAATAGAAAAGAAAACCCATACAAATAAACATCACGAAGAACGTAGACATCCTATAAATCACAAAAAGTTAAGCATAATAAATCATATCCACTAAAATTTATTCAGTTTATACATTTATAATAGAAAATAGGTAATCCCACCCCATCTAATCCCTATCATGTCCTAAATCATATCTCAAAACTATTTTTTTTTTGGTAGAGCCATCATCCTATACATAATTTAAATGTAGGACTGTAGGAACCCCTCTCTGGTCAGCAGAGGCGGATCTACAGGGAGGGCAAAGCTCTAAGTGTTGCAGGAAGCCTTACCCTGTCATGTAAATCCCTCCTCTCCCTTGCTGCTGTAGCCAGTAAGCAATGCCAAGATGTTGCTGCGCCCTGTGAGGATTGGCTAAAACGGTGCAGGAGAGGAGTGATTTCCACTGCAAGGTAAGGCTTCTTGCAAAACTTAGAGCTTTGCCCTCCCTTAGATCTGCCTCTGCTGGTCAGTTGTGAAGGATTTACAGCCCAATCCTGTCCCGAGCCAGCACCAGCCGCCCACGCACTGCCTGGCCATTGCAAACATGCCATACGGGTTCGGAAGGAGTGGACGAGGGCAGAATGGGGAGGAGATGGGGCAGGGTGAGCAGTTCACGCCTGGTTTCATTGCCATGGGGTGCATTGAATCCTGCCCCCCCTTCTCAAGCCTGATCCTCCTGCTCAGCTCAACATGGACTTGCACCAGTGATATTGCAGACCTTCAGCAGCTAAAAATCCCCCAGTAGATTGAGTGGAAGCTGGCCTGGCCTCGTGATATTGGGGATTTAGATTGGACTGTTTATTGCCAAATAGATAAGATGCACAGAAGGCAACTTTACTGAAAATCACAGAAATCGTGAAATGTGACATAAACCCCTCATTTATATTTATAACTGAGCTTAGCAAACTGAGCTACTACTTTCCTTTAAAAAAAAATACAGAAAATAGTTTGGTTTATTTTCCTTCAGTTCAAAATCAAAATCAGAACAACCTCTCTTGTTCCCACCTCCTCTGAGTTCCTTACTTTCATTCATTACAGCATCCACATGCATATTGATAAACCACTGTGAAGGGCATTTTTGATATTATCGTATATAAGACTGCACTGAAATTCTTGTTGCATGGTCTCTAATGTGTAAGAGTACATGTGTGTGCACAAAAATAACCTTGATTTGATCAACAGGTCTGCTCTTTTGTAGTGTGATACACTACACATGCGCACAGTGTTGATGTGCTTTGCAGGAGAAATGAACTTGAGGAACTAAACCCTGAGACAAGCTGCATGCTCCAAGTCTGAAATTAATTTCAGAAACTTTCCTAATAAACTGGAATTCCGAAGGAGTGGAATACAGGAACAAGTAATGGCACAGAAGAAAAATAAAGGAATAAAGAAAAGAACGGTCAAAAATTTGCTCATTCCTAATTTTGAATGAATGAATGAATGAATGAATGAGAGAGAGAGAGAGAGAGAGAGAGAGAGAGAGAGAGAGAGAGAGAGAGAGAGAAGATTCTAGTCTATATAAAATTTCTTTACTGAATTTATCTATTCAGATTCAAATATTACACTGTGATGTAACCAATTTGACAATTGACTGAGTATCTTTTTTGCTTGCAAAAAACACACACCATTATTTTTAATTATTTCTTATCGGTGTGGGGATATGAAGATGTACTTCATGGTAACATTCTGTACAAGGTATGAATATAGATTACTCTTCAGCATCAAAATTTGGATGAATCACGCCCCCCAATGAAATTCATTTCTCATTCTTATTGAAAGCCCTGTCTGAAACAAAACGACTTGCTTATGTTCAGTAATACATTGCTTCAAGCTGAAGCAATGTCTGATTTTGGCTGATGTAAATTGGTGTCTATGCACATAGTGAGAAGGAGGAGTTATAACAGCCATTCCTAAACTTACAACCGCTCAGCGAAGTGCTGGGGTGGTTCCTGGGAGGGACTTCCCTTGGATGAGTCTAGAAGAGAATTGATAAAATACTGGTTTTGTTCCTTCAAGTTCTTTGAGAGAAGGCGGTGGTGGCAGCGCTGGATACCAAGAGGAGTATTGAGTGGCCCTACCTTTGTCTCTTGGCACCCAGAGCTGCTGCTGCCGCCACCACCACCTCCTTCTCCTCTAATTGCTGATGGAGGAAATGCTGGGAGATCAGCATGTGCTCTTCAGCCCTTACAGGGAGCAGAGGCAGCAATGGAAACTGAAGCTGAGAGGTAAGTTAGGCAGGGAGGGATGGGGGGTGTTACTAGTGGTGGAATCTACCTGCGCTAACAACTGGAACGCAGGAAGTAGCTGCCGGGACGCACGGTTGATTGGCAGTTCCTCCGCGCGTCCTCGCTTCCCCCGCAGTCCACTGCCTGCCTGCCTGCCTGCCTGAAACCTCTGGCTGCGGGCGTGCAGGGCACAGGCAGGGCCAGCCCCATTCGCATATTGCAGGGGTGCGTGGCAGCAACAACTGCAGTGGGCGGAGCCAGTCCTACACGGAACAACCGGAACGGTGTTCCAGAGCGTCCTGGCTACATGACATCACTGGGCATTACCTCTCAGCCTTGACAATGAGCACTACTGCTGCTGCTTCTATAATGACCATGGGGGAATGCTGGGCTCCAGGCATTCCGTCTGCAGGCCATTTGATCAGGAAGAGGACCTGGCAGCACTGGACACGAGAAGAGAGAGGCAAACCCGCCTCAGCCTCTACACCAGGTGCTGCTGCCACTCGCACCTCCTCCCCCTCCTCTGATGACTGGCAGAAGGAACGTTGGGAGCCCTGCTTTTCCTCTGTGGCTGTCAGGGGAAGTGGCAGCACCAGGAGCTGTGCTTGATGCCAAGAGACAGAGGCAAGTCCCTCCTTGCCTTAAAGGTGCCGTCCCATTCTGCTCAGTGTGTCGTGCCAATGTTGCTTTCTCTAATGGCCCCTTGACCCCCGGCCAGAAGCATAGCCAGAGGAGGGCAGCACATTGTATTGCGGGCGCCTCAACATGCCGTGTAATCTGCCCTTCCCTTTGCAGTTGGAGCCATTCCAGGCAGCGAAGAAAATGCAGAGGTATCTCCTGCACCTTGCTGTCTCCACCTGGAATGGCTCAGATAATGAATGGCAGGGCTGCTTACATGGCGCACTGAAGCACCTGCATGCAGCCACCCTCTGGCTATGCTTCTGCCCCCAGTATTCCTTCTGCTAGCCATTAGAGAAGAAGCAGGTGGAGTGCTGGACTCCAAAGGAGAAAGGTCAGCCCTCCCTCTCCTCCCACATTTTGCAGCCCTGGCTCCCAACATTTTTTGTACTGGGACCCCCTTTTAGGTACAAGAACCTGTCAGGAGACCCCCTAAAACATAGGGCCGAAAGTCCTGTCATTAATCAGGAAGTGGTGACATTATGCAGGAAACAGAAAGTATGTCATTGGGCTGACAGGGCCAAAAGTGATGACATCAGACAGGAAGTGAAGTCATTGTTTTTAGTAACTCATTCTTTTTGAAAACTGAAAGAACTCTAAATTCTTTTTAGAACATTCTGAAAGCTTTGTCATTAACCGAGGTTTGAGTTTTGAGTGATTGATTTAGTGATTTATACAATACTGAGAACAACATTGCACGGAACACTTTTTGGCTTGTCTATGCCATTGCTGATGAAGGTGGTAAAGCCAAATTTTAGAGTATTTGCATTCCTCTTCTCCGTTTGCTCTCTGCGATCTCCTGAAAAATCAGTTTGTGTGCCCCTTGGGGGTTGGGAATCACTGTTCTATAGCATAAGGATCAGATGGAGCTGGTCTGGGCACCTTGGAAATGGCAGCCTGTGTATCTTGAGGACAGGATTGGGCTGTGGATAACCTTATATAATGTTTTTAATGATAGATGAGAACATGTTTGCAATGAGTTATGGACTTTATCACTCAAAATGTTAAGAGACAGAAATTTCTGGAGATGCACACTTTCTTTTGCACTTGGAGAAGAGCATTTTGTGCCCCTCTGAGCTCATTCCAATCAATCAACTTCAAAACATGCTACACTCCTATGAACCCTTTCTGCAAGGGTTAGAAACTGTGTGGTACACTATACATAGCATATGTACCTGCTATTCATCATCATCAAAACATATATTTGTGGGTCACTTAATTAAATAGTGCTCTGATCTCCTGTAAGACATTGATGAACCAAAATGGTAATCTAAATGTAATGAAAACAATGTTTTACTGTTTTTGTTTTTGATTTAATCCATTACTTCTTAGCCCTTGGCCATCATGAACTCATTTTCAGTCTTATCCTTGGAAGAACAAATCTGTGACGGATGAAGAAAAATGAATAGCTTGGGAAAAAAAGATCACATTATGAAGAATAAAATTAGAAATTATATTACTTATGTAGAAGGCAAATGCTTAAATATCAGTATTCAGAGTCTATGAAGATAGTAGTTTATAGATGTTAAGGCCATGGTACGTAATAGACAGTGACATGCCACAGTTATTTTTCTTCAACTTTCCATGAAGAAATGAAGCAAGCAAAGGTGACAAAAAAACCTTACAGTTACATTATTTTTATTTATATTCATTCATGCTTGCTAATCTAAAAAAACAACAACACCCTGTCAATTATCTCCCGATTGGTAATGACCATTGCCAAAGAGATGGTGATAGAAAGGATTCAAGAGGAGGTACAAAGAAGCAATTTTGGATAAGGATTACTTCTGGTTGTTGTTTCAAGGAACCAAAATTACTCCAACCATGACTTTCCATCCCACTACTTGCAATTAAATGCCATCATAACATGGCACAAATGTGTGTACCTCCCATGAAAGACGGTGTGTGTGTGTGTGTGTGTGTGTGTGTGGTCAAGACAGAGGAAATCAGACCACAGAACAAAATGTTGGCAGCTTCATAATATTGTAATAAGTAGGAAAATATTTGTCACGCATCACACAAATTGCCACTTTCTGCATGTGAATGGGCTGCACAGCCAATTATGTTTAAAACACTGCACAAAGCCCAATCCTATCATTTGGTTGTGCTGGTACAACTCATGTTCCAGCAGCACAGCCCAAAAATGTGGCACTCTACAGCATGCAACTGGGCCACTGCGGAAAACAGCAAGTGTTGCTGGCCATGCGCCAACGGCCCTCATGGAACCCCTGGCACCAGGAAGTCAGCAGAGGAGGCAGGCTATTCACAGGGAAGGGGAGGAACTGGGCATTTGGGGGAAGGAACAAAGGGCATGTCAGAGATGGGCGGCAGTGGAACCAGTGGCCGTCATACATGCTGGATCTTAACTCTCTTTTGGAAACCTCCCCACCCCTTTACCCAGTGGTGTCATCCAAATGATTTAGGAACAGGTACTCACTTTTGATTGGCACTTGTTGGGGTCCGCCCACCGGAAGTGACATCATAAGCCAGAAGTGATGTCGTGGCAGGAAGTGAGGTCATAGCCGGAAGTGAGGTCATGATCGTTGCCATGGGTGTGAGCATGTTTGTAATAACTTCAGCTTGTGGTTAGTGTTGATTTAACTTCTATTGCTTTGCTTTCTAGAGATGTGTATAGACATAGTTTGCTTCAACTGTTCCCTGGTTAAATAGCAGGCTAGACTGTACTAGATTGTGAGCCCTTTTGGGACAGGGAGCCATTTAACTTTAATGTTAAATGCAAGGAGCCGGCAAGGAGCAGGAGGGGAAACGGGCGCCCATAGGGTCGCGCAACCACGTGGGTGCCCGACCGAGTGCCCGGCCGGCCAGGAGCAGGAGGGGGAACGGGCAACCAAAAAAAGACCGCGTGGGGGCTGGGGCTGGGGGGAGGCTACAGGAGGAACCAGGACACTGGATCTGCACGGCTGGAGGGAGCGGGAGCACCAGGCAGCCTACCTTCTCACACTTGCTGCCTTATTCCCAGGTCTCCCTCGCTGCTGCTGCCGCCGCCTCGGTTCTCTCGCTCCACTGCTGCCGCTGCTGCCGCCAACACCACGCTACCTGCCTGCCTGCCTCCTCACAGAAAGTGCAGGCAACGGCTGCGGGCGTGCAGTACGCATGCGGAGCTGCTGAGCCAACCAGCTGATGGGGCCAGCTTTGAGTGGGCGGGGCCAGCTCAACTTCTAGGAACCGGTACTCGCGTAGTGGTGCATAGTGGGTGCATGACATCACTGCCTTTGCCCTCCTCAGATGTACACTACCAAAATGGGTGGCATTATCTGAGAGGACCCATAAGCAGCCTGAGGGCTTACACAAAGGCAACTGAAAACGTTTTGATTTACCTTCAGTTTATTCCCCCACCACAGTATGCAGCACATGGCTTTTTGGCATGGCTGGATGCTAGCTATCGCGTTGGCAGGAGATAGGATTGCACTCATAGTTTATCTGCCTTTCACTTCTCCAGCAGACTATAATAAAATTTCACCTCTGTGCACAACCTCAGTAACATTGAATAGACCAACACAGTACTTATGGCACTTTCTAGAGACCGATGTTTATCTGAAGCAAGTGATAATAACCAACAAAGTTCAGCTGTTTCTTGGGTGGACAAAAACAGGTTGATAACAATTATATAGAATAAGTATGCTTAGAACCTACAGTTTCCAATGTGCTGGGAGCCCTGTGACCTTTAGCTACACATCTTTAACCAGTGTCTAAAATCCTCTCAGAAACAAAGGCTGCAATCCTATGCATTGATCACAATGGGACTAACTTATGAGTAGACAGACATACACAGGATTGCACCAATAACGTATTACAGTGGGTATTTGCAGGTTCAACCTTCTTGGATATGACTCACTGTAGAGGCCAGTAGATACTGGGGTCCAATTTTAAATCCCTTTAAACACAAAAAAGGGTCCCCCAAAAGAGGTTCCTTTTTCTTCGCAGCGTTGCCCCAGAATACATCTGGCAGGAGCTATAGGTGGAGAAAGGAACCTCTCCATGACTCAGAAGTGGGTCTTTTGGGGCTTTAAATAGCTGTAAAGGTTTGGAAATAGCACAGTTTGGCCATGAAGGAGCAGGAAACAAGATTTTGTTTTCTTTTTGTGTTTAAACAGATTGAAAATCAGACCCAAGTGTCTGAGGTTCCATACCTGGAACAGCACCTGGATACTGGGTGTCTGTGCTGTTGTGCAATCCTCTAGAACAGTGTTATTCAAACTGTGGGTCAGGACACACTTGGTGGGTTGTGACCAGATGTCATGTGGGTCGCGGAAAGCTGGGAGCAGCCATCTTGGAAATGGCAGACCTTACTCTTGTTATATTCTTTTTGTGAGTGCTAACAGTTTGAATTTTCAAGTGAGGGTTTTTAATTTTGTTTTTAGACCAGTGCTTTTACATCATATTTTGTCTTAATCTTGCTTTCTGTCAGGATGTTTCATGGTTGTGCAATTGCTGCAGTCTACGAATGCCAGTTTGCATCCCAGGAGTGTCATTTTATTATGTTACAATGACAGCACTTCCTGCTTGATGATGTCACTTCCTGCTACAACATCACTTCAAGGTTAATGACATCACTTCCGATGGGTTCCGACACAAGTGCCATTCTAAAAAGCGAGTCCTGGTCTAAAAAGTTTGAATACCACTGCTCTAGAAACAAGCATCTACCCAAACACAATTTCATGTCATTTTTTAAATTAATAATCGGTGTTCATATCTTCCTCCCCCATCCTTGATACATTTCTTTTGTTCCAGAAGATTTCAATTGAATGGAAGACACTGGGTATGCAGCTGTTGAATCAGCAGATGGGAGAGAGTTCTGCACTGCTCCTACCGAAAATACAAAACAATTCTTTGCAAACATTGCACTTCCATTGATCAGTAGATGGCAAACTTGCTGCATCTAACTTCTAGTCCATTTTTATCCTGTTAGAATGTACAGTAGAAGGATTGTGCTCCATTATAATTTAAGATACCTTTAAATTCATCCTATTTAGTTTATTGTAAAAATGATTTGTGCGCAAAGCAGTACATGGAGCAGTTATGGGCTGCTGCATTTGAACACGCTACTGTAAAGAAATATATTTGTCTTAATTAACATATGTGTGAACTTGTCACAGTTCTTTGTCTCTGCTGTATGTTGAATTATTGCTTGCTTTGTTTCTGGAGGTTTGCTCTTATTTGGAGCATCCTTTGTATATTAATGCATTTTTTCCCATAAGGCTTTACAAACTTCATGTACTTCAGGACTTTACTCCCTAATGGAAGTCTTGCAAAAAAGCTCCATGCTAGACATGTGAAACTAATAATCCTCGGGATCATCTCAGTGTTGAATGATGAAAACCATCAGACAGCAATGAGAAAATGTTTGATTTATTATGTACTAGCTTTTTGTTACCCGGCGTTGCCCGGGTAACAAAATGATCTTCCAGAGTTTATGAGTTTTGCACCCTTCTCGCCCCCCACGCTGACGGGGGCCGAACCCGGACTCCAACCACGTCGGGAGCGTCACCGGGCGCCTCGGCAACCCCGGAAACTATGGACTCGATGCCAATTTCGCCCGTTTTTGGCGATCTTTACTTCAGGCCCCCTGCCTCGCCCCCTGCCTTGGCCCTCTGCCTCAGGCCTCGGCGACCCCGGAAACTATGGGTCTGACGCCGATTTCGTCCGTTCTTGACCATTCTCATGCAGGGGGGCCTCATGCACCCCACCCCTGCGGGCGGTAGTGGAGCCTGACCCCTGCAGTTTTTGTCACCGGGCCTCAAGGCATGCGCGTGCCGAGTCTGGCACCAATCGCTCCAGGCGTTGCAGCGGGTCATAGCGGACATCTTGTTTCGCACCCATTCCCGCCCCCACGCTGAGGGGGGCCTGAACCCAGACTCCCATGGCATCGGGAGCATCGCCACTCACCTCGGCGACTCCGGAAACTACAGATTCAACACCAATTACGGCTGTTTTCAACCGATTTCTGCAGGGCCCTGTGCATACCCCCACCCCCGGGGGGGCTGGGGGGGCCTGACCCCCACAGTGTTTGTTGCCACGCGCTTGCCAGGTTTGGTGCGCATCGCTCCAGGCATTCCAGCACGGCATGGCAGACATTTCGTTTTGCACCCCTTCTCGCCCCCCACGCTGAGGGGAGCCTGAACCTGGACTCCAACTGTGTCGGGAGTGTCGCCGCTCGTCTCGGCGACCCCGGGAACTACGGACTCGACGCGGATTTCAGCCATTTTTGACCATTCTCATGTGGAGACCCCCACGTATCCCCACCCTCGGGGGCACTAAGGCGGTCTGCCCCCTGCAGTGTTTGTCACCAGGCTGCAAGGTGTATGCATGCCAGGTTTTGTGTCGATCGGTTCAGGCATGCCAGCAGGGCATGGCGGAGGTTGTGTTTCGCACCCCTTCTTGCCCACCACGCCAAGGGGAGGCCGAACCCGGACTCCAACAGCGTCGGGAGTGTTGCCACTCGCCCCGGTGAGCCCGGGAACTATGGATTCAATGCCGTTTTCAGCCATTTTCGACCATCTTCTCACGGGAACCCCATGTACCCCAACCCCCAGGGGTGCTAGCAGGGTCTGACCCCCGCAGTGTTTGTCGCCAGGCCCCAAGGCATACGCATGCCAAGTCTGGCGCCAATCACTCCAGGTGTCGCAGTGGGGAATGGCGGATGTCTCGTTTCGCACCCCTTCTTGCCCCCCATGTCGAGGGGGGAGTTTTGACCGTTTTCATACAGGGGCCCTGGGGCACCCCCCCCCGGGGTGCTAGGGGGCCTGAACCCCGGAGTGTCCGTTGCCAGGCCGCAAGGCACGCGCTTGCCGAGTTTGGTGCGCATCACTCCAGGCGTTCCAGCACGGCATGGCAGACATTGTGTTTCGCACACCTTCTCGCCCACTACGCTGGGGGGGGGGGCAGACCCGGACTCTGATGGCGTTGATACCATTGTCACTCGTCCCAGCGACCATGGAAACTGCGGATTTGATGCCGATTTTGGCCATTTTCGACCATTTTCACACAGGGGCCCCTGTGCACCCCTGCCCCTGGGGGGTGCTAGGGGGCCACAACCCCCGCAGTGTTTGTGGCCAGGCCGCTAGGCTTCCGCGTTTGGTGCCAATCGGTCCAGGCGTTCCAGCAGGGCATGGCAGACGTTGTGTTTTGCACCCCTTCTTGCCCTCCACGTTGAGGGGGGTCCGAACCCAGACTCCAACGGGGTCAGGAGCGTCGCCGGTTGTCCCGGCGCCCCTGGACACTGTGGACTCGACGCCGATTTCAGCCGTTTCTGGCTGTCTTCATGTGGGGACCCCCGCGTACCCCCGCCCCCAGGGGCGCTATGGGGCCCTGACCCCCGCAGTGTTTGTGGCCAGGCCGCTAGGCTTCCGCATGCCGAGTTTGGTGCCAATCGGTCCAGGCATCACAGTGGGGCATGGTGGGCCTTTTGTTTCGCACCCCTTCTCACCCCCCACGTCGAGGGGGGCCCAAACCCGGACTCCAACTGTGTCGGGAGCATCGCTGCTCATTTCGGCAACTCCGAAAACTATGGAGTCGATGCCAATTTTGGCCATTTTCAGCCATCTTCACGTGGGGCCTCCTGTGACCCCCACCCCGAGGGTGCTAGGGGGGCTGACCTCTGCAGTGTTTGTCGCCAGGCCGCAATGCACCTGCATGCCGGGGTTGGTGCACGTTGCTCCAGGCGTTCCAGCACGGCATGGCGGACTTTTTGTTTTGCACCCCTTCTGGCCCCCCATGCTGAGGGGGCCCCAAACCCAGACTCCAGCGGCATCGGGAGTGTCGCCACACATCCCGGCGACCCCGGAAACTACGGACTCAATGCTTCTGCATGCCGCGTGTGGTGCCAATCGGTCCAGGTGTCACAGCGGGGCATGGTGGACGTTGTGTTTTGCACCCCTTCTCGCCTCCCACGTCAAGGGGGGGCTGAACCCGGACTCCGACGGCATCAGGAGCGTTGCCGCTCATCTCAGCAACCCCGGAAACTGCGGATTTGACGCCGATATTGGCCGTTTTT
>JAJKFI010000012.1:18781008-18805461 GCA_029204185.1 Lerista edwardsae | reverse complement strand
GACCAAAAAGGATTGGGCAGAGGGGGAGGGGTGGAACGGGTTGTGTGAGAGCGGGGACAGAAGCGGCAAGTGGGAGCAGGGTCATGGCAGCAGCTGGGAGGCTTACATTAGGAGCAGTATGACCCAATCCTTTGCAGCTCTAATCAAAAGTAGTCCCATTGTGTTGATGCTTCTACCTGGTAACAACAAAGCCTGGAGCCTGCCAGAGCCATGAGGTTGGAGGAAGGTGTGATAGCTAAGAATTGCCTCCTCCCTCTCCTTGGGCTTCTCAGACTCCAGCCAATCCCAAGACAAGAACCCCTTGGGCTCCTCCTCCTCACCGCCTACATCCACTGATCATGGTTCCTTTAGAGATAGAGAAGAGAGGCTGCTCCAGTGGTGTCATTCTATAATGAAGTGCCGGAACGCAGGCGGGACTTACCCCTTGATTGACAGGGGCCCCGCGACGTGTCGCCGCCTGCTGTTCCGCCGCGGAGGGCTTCTTCCGGGTGGCGTGCCCCTCTGTGGCTCTCCGCAGCACCCAGCGCGCCACCCAGGCAAGCGGGCACCCCCTCCGAAGCCAGGGGTGCCCGCGCGGGGCTCGGAACGGTGGCGACGCGTCAGAACCGCGCAGCCAATCACGCGGTAAGTCCCGCCCACCGTTCCGGCACTTCATTATAGAATGACACCACTGGGCTGCTCCCGCCTCTCTCCCCTTGCCTCCTGTTGATGCAAAACATTAACCCTTCCCTGCCTCCTGACTGGAACTGCTGGCTCCACAAGGTCTGTTACACTGCAAAAGGAAGGAAGTACACTCAGACTCTCAGGTTTTCAATCTCATTGCCATCTGGAGGCTGTTTTCCCCCCAAGCAGACCCCCACTCAAATGATACTATGATGATTCCCAGAGCATTCCAAGGGGAAAAAAAAAGTGGCAGCTGCCAAAAGAACAGAAGATAATGAAGAACACTGAGCGTGCCAGCACCACCAACTATCAGCTAGACAATGTCAACAGTTTGAGAATTTCACTTTGAAATCACAAGAATTTATCCCAAACTGCTCCCACAATCCTGATTTGGAGTCCAAAATTATTGATGAACCATTTTCAGATCAACACAATTCCTTAATAACTGTAAAACCATATCTGATGCATATAAAAACTTTTTTTTTTCTAAATTTAAAAGTGTTTCTTTTTCTTCTGGTGGAATAAAACTAAATTTCAGTGTATGTGCTACAGTTGCAGCCCTACAGTTGCAACAACCATCTTGTCACTGAAAAATTGTCTTGAGATCTGCAGTCACAGAAAGAAGAAAAATAGCATAGGTGACCTTTCCCATAATTTTTCCATGTGCCTCCATGCCACTGTTTTCTGCACAATATCATCTTCTAAACAGGCTCTGCTTATGCAAATTGAATGCAAATAGGGTCTCTTGTCCTATTTGGTTTCCTAGCATGTGTCTAATTTAGGTCAAAATGGGAACAACCTGATTAGTTTGTCAAGTATTCCTTTTCTACGTGAGTGGCAGATAAATATTTTATAAATAGATTGCAAAAAATAAAATAAATAAAAATAAGTCTCTTGTGATTTCTGCAAATTCCTCCTATTATTTTGAACATTATTTGAAACATAGGGAAACTTTCTATGAATCCTTCCCCCACCCCCCACTGTTACAGTCATGCAAAAAATGGGTATGCTATATCCAGTGTAGCGGACAGATTGGGAGACTTTGTAGTGGAAAGGGGATCCTATCCTCCCATTCTGCAATAGGTTTCCTTGGACCTGCACTAACTGCTAGCTCAACTCCAAAGGGGAGAAAGGGGTCAGTGAGACCGCTGCCAGAGAGGATAGGATTTTGCACGCACCATTGCTGCCAGGTTCACCCCCTTGAGCCGCCTCCTCACCAGGGCTGGCTCTAGCAGCGGTGGGGCCCAGTGCTGGGCATCAAAAGAGCACTGTTGGTGCCATGTTGAAAGCATGGCACATGGAAATATTTGCTGATGATATGATACCGTCACTGCCAACTGCTTCCAGGTGGCCCATTTTGGGCTGTTCGAGGCAGGGGCAGGTGGGAGGGTCCAAGGTAGAGCTGCTCTGCTCACCCCACTGACTCACAGCCCATAGAGATCCCAGCTGCTGCAGAGGCGAAATGCTCACCATGCTGGTGGGGAGGCCCCTGAAGCGCTGGGCCCAATGTGATGACATTGGTCACATTGGCTTAAGGCCAACTCTGATCCTCATCCCCCCCATCGCTCTTGCTGCCTAGAATGGCTCTGGAAGCGGGGGGAGGGGTCACTTACAGGATGTGTTGCAGCACTGTCAATACTTCGGGTTTTTTTTATACCCCTCTAGCTATGCTGCTACATGCAAGAATCATACAACAACAGAATTCTATGCAGACTCTCCAGCGCTGTGTTGTTCCTATTATTTTCATTGAATGGTTATTAGTGAAACAATTCAAAAGTTTAGGGAACATTGCATTAGGCTACAGAACAGAAATAAACAATATAAAAAACTGTTGCTATAGGAACTGATTGAACTGTTTCTCCCTCAGTTCAGTAAATTTATTTACAGTATATAACAATTATCATGTGACCAAATAACTTTTTTTTCTGTTTACAACCTAGCCGGAAGAATAAATTCCCTCAATTAGCCTGGAATGAATTGAAATTGGAGATTGCTTTGGTACCTCTGTCCAAAATATCCTCACATGAATTCGGCAACAGTATATACTTGCCTTTCAACAATATGTTTTATTAAACAGTATGTGAACAGCATTTTGAGTATCTGTCATTAAGGCTACACTCCTATGAGAGTGACAGCCCAATCCAATCCCAGGTCAGTGCCAGTCTCCTGCGCGCTACACAGGAGACGGCCATCACAAAAGTGCTGTAAGGCATTTCACAGATACCAGAACAATGAAGGCGCCAGCGAGGAGGCAAGCTTGGGCAGGTGCTGGGCCGCTGAACCAGTCAGAGAACCCTGAGTGCCTTGCCAAGTGGCAGGGAGGTATTCTAGAAGGATGTGGAAGGATGGGAGAAGGTGGGCAGGGGATGAGGAAAGCAGGTCTGGGAGGGGGCAGGGCCAGCACCAGAGGCCACTACCCCACGTATCCAGCGGTGGTATCCTGGCGGAATGGGCCAGTACGGCGTTCCGCTTGTTCCGCGGAACGGCCCAGGCCGTGCCGCCTCTCCCGAGGACGGGCGAGCTGTTCCTGGGCCCGCCCGCCCTCCCGTGCATCCGAATCGCTCTGAAATGGAGCGATTCCAAGTGCAGGGAGGTGCAGGGAGGCATGGCTGGCCTCCGCCATAGGGGCAGAGGGCTGCCAATCATCCGGGCGTTGCGGTTCCTGGTGCGCCCGGATGACATCACTACACATATCCCCTCTCCCATGCCTGAAAACCCTATACTGATGGGCAGTGCAATCCTATGGACTGCGCAGCATCGACACAGCGGGGTTGGGTCGACACTGTGCGCTTAACACCAATGCGGGGGAGCCAAGTGGCTGCAGGCAGTGCGCCCACACAGCACCTCCCTAGCATGGGCCGAAGCCAGCCGGCATGAGGGAGGCACCATGACGGGGCGGCTCGGGGATTGGCGGGATGAGGGCAGGAGGATGGCGGGATGTGGGCAGGTCATGTTTGGGAGGCCATACAGCCCCGATTTGGCCACACGGTCTCCTCGGATCTGCGCCTGCTGTTTAGCCAGTGCAAATCCGAGGAGCCCGTATGGGAGGCTGGAGCATTTTGAGTATCTGTCATTAACACTCCCTTGCCATTGGGAGGCTCCAGCCTGTCCTAAGCAGCGCTGGGATATGGCACTGGCCCATCGGCCTTGCCAGGCTGGCGCTGCTTAGGATTGCACCCTGACTCAGATCTGCACCTGAAATAGAGCTGGTCTGGAACAGGGTAGACCTATAATGGCTCCCATGGCTCAACATATGGTAAGAGAACAAATGTTACCTCACCTGAAGGAGACCTCTGGGGCCTCTTTGGCCACACATAGTTCATTGGTGGCTGTTTTGGCACCACTCTACTGCAGCTCGGGCAGCCTCCTTAGGATTCAGCTGCCATCCCATTAAACATAGGGGGATTTACTTCAAAGTAAACATGCGTAGAAGTGAAGCGTTAATCCTATTTAGGATTTCAAAGAGGTGGTTCCTCTTGATTCGCAATTACTGAGCAAGCTGAAGGACGTAGTAAACCATTGTTGCTGTTTGCAATTTTTTTCCTTGAAGAAAAACCAAGCTTGTAAAGCTAGACTTTATTTTTTTCCCCATGATAATTTTATTTTTCTACTATACAGTAATGGGGAAGGGGAAACATTTGTACGAAGAGGAAGGGGGGGATAACACAAGGTATACACAAAAGGTTATGGAGAGATTACATCACTAAAGTAAAATCTATTTTAACTGCAATACATTTCTTGAAAAATTATTAATAATAAGCTACTACCAAGCCAAGCCTTATATAATATTCAAAGCAAGTATATCCATCAAAATTCATTTATTAATCTATATTAGTAGTCTTAATCTTTCATTATCAATGTAGTCCAATCTTTATTTATTTAGGGCCAAAGATTTTCAGTAGAAAATAATCGTTGACATCAAATCTTATCTTACGCTGTTCCTGATCCTCATTGGCCCCTTTCTTCTCTCTTATTTTGACTACGTCTTCTCATAATACCTTCTCTCTCAATAATAAAAAGAAAGAAAGAAAAAAAGATAGAAAAAAGACTACTTTTTCTATTAAAATAATAAGAAATATAAAATACAGCCAGGGAGGAACTACTGCCTGTCTTTTGCTTTCAAATATTCTATCAGTGTATTATCCCTGTATAACTCTGAACTTCAACATTTAATAAAAATAAAAAATCTTCTCTAGATTATAATATCTTATCAATGCATTTTAACCTAAACATCCAGATTGGCTTAAACTAAAAGGTAGTCTTAAAATATCGCTTGTTACAAATCTTAACTTTTATATCTGGTATAAAGACATCCCCCCGCAGCACTAAGTCATTCTGAATATCTTCTTTATATCATCTTCAATTTATACATTTCAGCAACATATATCTTAAAGTTTAGTTACCACTAAACATCTTATTGGACTAGGCTAAGGGGCAGTCCCAAAATATCACTTTGTTATAAATCAACTTTATATATCTGTAATTTAAGACATCTCCCCTCACCCAGACCATTCTAAATATCCTGTTTATATATTCTTAAGTTCAAATTCCAACACCATAATTGGTCTTATCCCTGTTGAAGTTCACATTCTCTTTCTATAGGGTGTACACACATTTCTAAACAAGCATATGAATAATAAGCAATAGATTAGCTTTAAACTATAAGCACTTAATATTTAGCACTAACATGCCTTCCAACTGCCAAACTATACCCCAAACCTTCAATCATACTTTCTTGCAATATGTAATAAAGCCCAGTTTAAAATTTACTAAAATCTTCTTTCCCCCAAAATTTATCCAGTTTCCAAATTATTTATAGTTACAAGGGTCAGAGTTCTAATTGGTTTATCGTAAATCTTAAATTCTTCAAGACGAAAGCAGTGTTTTCTCAAGATTAGCGCAACGTTCATCTTCCCCTCTGTCTGTCAAAAATCTTCTTTTTCTTCATGCACCATAAAACCAAGAGAGGGAACGCCCAGTTTCTTTGTCTTCTCTTTAGACCGACACCATCTTGGTGCATCATAACAATTATTTTAAAATTAATCTCTCACCAACATTAATCAAACAGTCTCATTGCTAGGCAGCTAATAAGTTCCCCACTCTCACCCCACCGATGATAGAAACAGCCCAAAACCTGTCGAAGTTCCAGTCCTCAGTGTGTAATTTCTGTTCTCTTCCATAAATCCAGCTGACAGCTTTAGATATTCCGCTGGTTCAGTTATCTCTCCTGCTCGCTTATCTTGCATTCTTGTAAGAAGTTTCATTATCAGTAAAGCTCCAATATTGTTATAGGTCATGCTATAGCTCCTTAATCTCCATATTTTTTTCCCTTTTTTTTTAGGGGGGTTAAATCACATACAGTTCTTTCCTTTTGTTTTGTAAGAAGCAAGAAAGTATAAATCCAAATAATTTTATAACAGATTCCATAATTTTATCTTGCAAGGCACTTTAAAACCCTTTTTGCTCTCCAGCTGTGGGGTTTCAGAAAGTTGCTTTCATTTTCTTTATCTGCCCCTGGCGGCCATCTCTTCTCGCCATGAGCAATTCCGTTCACTCAGTCCATTAATTATATATCTAAATTAGCAAATTCTTGTCCTCCTCCAGCCCATCCTTTCTCTGCGTGAGAGGTTGCAGAGGTTTGACTTACAAATCCAGCTGAAAACCTTCAGACTCCATTCCAGATCTTATCCTCGAAGCTGTCAAACACTTGCCTGCGTCCGTTGGGGCACAGGATTCTGTTCGCCCTTCTGCTGTCGGGCTCCAGTTCACTCCAGGAATTGGCCACTTCCCAGAGCATACTGGCAGCTGCCCTTGCCCTGAGGTCATTTTCCTACGACCCCAGGCTGGCTGCCCTGGTTAGGGGGTCCAGGGATAAGACGAAAGAATGACTGCTCCATTCCCAAAGGGAAGAGAACAATCCTCCATGTTTGGCAAGCTCCGCCTCTCTAAGCTAGACTTTAGGTGTGCTCCTACCAGAATGCTTGATTTACAGAATTAAGAGCAACCAGTACTGAACAATGTAAAACATATCAGAGTCACAGCTAGTGTTACAGTAATTCCTATATTTATCTATTGCTTTGCAATATCCTATACCAGGGGTAGGCAACGTTAAATGCTCAAAGAGCCATTTGGACCCGTTTTCCGGAGAAAAGAAACCTCGGGAGCCACAAAACCCTTTTGACATCTAAAATAAAGATAACATTGCATATATAGTTGTTGTTGTTGTTTACCTTTATGCTATGTATAAAAAAACTATAGTGTGTTGCATTTTTGAAATGGATGAACTGCTACAGAGAAAACAAAATTTTATTTCAGCATGCAACAAAAACATTTGAAAGTCTCAGAGGTAAGTGAGAGGGGGAGAGCACGTTTGGCTTTCCTCACTAGCCATGGGTGCTCCAGGGTTGCTTCTCAAAGTCACCACGCTGACCCGCGAAAGTGACCTGCGACAGTCCTAAGTCATGCTGCATCCCAGTCCTTTCCCAAAAGATCTTCTCTTCCTCCCCCCCCCCAAGCACAGACGCCTGGAAAAAAGGGAAGATGAGGGATGCGTTTGCAGAAAAGGATACCCAAAATCGGGGGAAAGGGAGGATGGTTGGCATGGGGAGGGGGCGACAGGAGGCAAATGGGGAGGAGAGGGCAGGAGAGGTCAGAGCAGGGGCGGCAGCCAAGGGCAGCGAAGAGGACCTGGGATGGCCAGGAACCCCGGAGTGGGGGAGGTGGGGGATGGGGGACGGCGGGAGGCGGGGCGCCTCGCGCTCACCCATCGCCCGTTGTCTTTCAGCAGCAGTGGCGGCAGCGGCTCCTCTGCCTCCCGGATCCCCGATGGGGAGATGCTGGGGTCCGCAGCGGCAGCGTCTTGCCCCATCCCTGACTCCAGCAGCCGCAGCTGCCCCCCGGCATGGCTCAGCCTGGGCAAAAGCCCTCCACCTTCCCCCGCCTCCCTTCCGACAGCAGCAGCAGCAGCAGCCTCTGCAGGGGCGGGCGTGGGGCAGGCGAGCAGTCCGCGGCGGGCGTGGGGGGCGCGCGGTGGCGGCGGCGGCAGGAGAAGAGGCTGCTAGCGATGAGGGTGGAGGAACCGGGGAATCACCTCCCTGCCCGCCCAAGAGAAATACTAATACAGATCGTGTTAATAATAATAATTAATAATAATGTGTGATCCAGGCCCTCCTCCTTCTCCGCGCCCTGCAGCAGCCAAAGGAGGGAGCCAGATGCTAACGCGACAGCAGGTTAGGGAAGGCGCTTTCCCTTTTATTTCCTCCGCGGCTGGCCGGGCTGAGCAGGTCTGTCTCTTGCCTGGGCTGCTGCAGATTCAAAGTCCTCCAGCGCGCACGTGCCCTCTGCCTCCTCCCTGCATCCACCGCTCTCATCCCCCTTTGCCACTTTCACTCGTACTACGGAGCCGCAGGAGACCGTTCAGAGAGCCTCATGCGGCTCTGAAAACGTTGGTTGCCGACCCCTGTCCTATACTCTACCACTGTGGATCAGAGTCTCATTGTTCTGAGACATGCACATGTATAATTCCTATACAGGTTTTTTGTTCCATGCAAAAACAATATTATACAGATTGTACTTTCTGTCAGTTCAAAGTGATAAAAATGTTGCAATTATAGGCTGTTCAATATTCTTGTACAGAATTCACAATATTCACAAGAAACTGAAGATTTGTGTTCTACCCTGCAGCCTGCAACCAATAGTTTAGGACTTGGTTTTAATTCAAGGCTCACCCAGTTCAGAGAATGAGGAATGAGTGAGCAGGAGAGCTTTTTTGAGTGCCAAAAAATTGCAATCTGGAGCTCTGCTTCCTGAGCTGCTTGTTGCATTGCATTGCTGGTCACATTGCCAGGCTGGAGTCCCGAGCATAACACTGGACACCACCTCAAGTACCATCAGTGGTACAAGTACCACTGGTTAAGAAACACTGATCTAGTACTTCAAAGCACTCTGTATGTGTTGGCTAATTCCCTGATAGCTGCCTGCTACAGCATATGCTATTTGCGTATTGGTGCCTATTGGTGCTGCTGAAACCCTAATTTGTTAATGTATGGAAATTACTAAGAAAATCTGAGGTTTATGTTGTGTAATGATTATCACTTACTACAGATCCTGCATGCGGCAGAGAATATGATGTCGGTGATGAAACAAAACTCACTAGCCAGCAGCTAACCGGCTTGATTAATTCTGTATTCAATAACACTTGAAAATAAAAACTCTCTCCCTGAAGCTGGTCACAAAACTGGGAGTCTCACTTGCAGATAGAGAAGAAGGGATTGCTAATTTGGCTTTTCCTCAAGGAAATCCAAATAATTGAGAAACCACACATGTCTCAACACCAGTGCCAAAGAGAAATCCATTGAACGACATTGCTGAGGATAAGCACCGATGAATTAAATATTATCTTTTCACTTTTAACTGTACAGCCAAGTCTTTGTTGTTCTGTCTGGCTTTCAATATGTCCTTTGTTGTCATTTAAACTTCCTTCCCCCCCCCCAAGTGAGTGGCTTCATTTGTACAGCCTTTAGCAAATCTGATGACTATGTATTTTTTTGTTTGTGAAAGAACCTAGATCACTGCTAAATTATTTGCTTATCAGCAAAGCAGTTGTCAAACTGTCACGATAGTGTATGGTTTTATACTGATCTGTATTTTTGGTACTGATCTCAAGAGTGTTGTGATGTTCATGAATAAGCATGTGAAATGCCAACCTTGTGTAATGTGGCAGTGACAGTCAAAATATTATTTCTATATATCTGCTTGATTTTTCCATTGTGATCACCTTTAGGTCTGCTTTTTTTGTATTTTTTTATTTGTTTGCACCACTGCTGGCAGGCATTCCTATTAGTGTAAAGGTTCTGTTTTTATTTTATTTTTAAATCCTGAAAAAATCATCGAGCCTGTCAAATGCAGGCTATGGCTGAACCCCCTCATCTGCCTCCTCCATGGCACTTATAGGACTAGTAGAGACCCCAACAAAACTTTTAGCCTTGTTCTCAGAAATTGGGCAAGCCAGCAATGTCAACAGGTGGGACTCGACGAGAGCCTGGCATGGCGAGAGGTAGAAATCCAGAGGGAAAGGGCTCCCTAAAGGTTAAGGAGAAGAAGAAAAATGGAGCAGTGCAAGGAAACCTCCTTACAAAGGTGGTGGGCTACTGGTACCAGGTGCAAGGGAGTGGCAACAGGATGCAAGCATCTTGTTGTCTCATGCCACCCTGGGGCACCTGGTGGGCCGCTGTGAGATACAGGAAGCTGGACTAGATGGGCCTTTGGCCTGATCCAGCAGGGCTCTTCTTATGTTCTTATGAAAGATGAAAAAGAGCATTCTCTGCCATCCCAATGTCGGCTTTCAACATAGGCAGTGCCCAGCAGAGTGGAGACCATAAGAGAGAGGCGGTGGAGGAGACTTGGACAGCAGGACCCCTCCCTTGCCCTTGGGGAAGAACCACAAGCTAGGCCAGGCTGTTGATGCAAGCTCTCTCTTTAATTCAAACAGCAGGTGCTCTTTTCTGCTGAACACAATGCCAAAGTGCCTGCCACTTTGGCAGCCCAGTAGAACCTGGTAGCATCAGGGCTGACAATACTGCTATTTGTTTTAGAAGAATAGTGATGGTACTTAACCACATTATATATTTTGGGGTGCTTCTCAATACATTTGTTAAGTATACTGGTTTTTGCTTGCACACACACACACACACACACACACACACATGCACGCACGCACGCACGCACACAGACATACATATACCGTCCTCCCCGGCACATTGGGCCATACTGCTGCTACTGATAATGGGGAGGGGTTGGAATAGGCCCATTGAGGGGGGCACCCTAATGGCTATCGATTCTTAGCCAGTGTCCAATGTTGACAAGCTCATATATGGCACTTGTTCATGATGAGAAAATGTTTATTTTAAATAAATTATGCAGCTTTTCTATAACAACTATTTACTGGTGTTGCTCAGTCTCCTAGCAAAATGACCAGATTCCTTTGAAAACAATGGGATTAAGAGGCAGGCCACAACATTGCGTGGAATCAGGCGGTAGACAGCAGTAGCGTTGCATGCTTGTGGGTTGGTGGTGCTGTCCATGACGTTATCTCCCTAATGCAACAGTTTACTCCATGAAGGGATAATTTTTATATAGGGGGCATTGATAAATATAACTCCTTGCAACATATGGCTTGATGTGCTACTGGGAGTTGCTGACCTGCCTTGATGTGGGGGGGGGGGAGGGAAAGCCCCAGGCACTGTGCTCCTGGGGTAGGAGATGGGTAGCGATGAGGAGGCTCACCTCTCAGAGAGGCAAGCGGTTTTGGCCCTCCCCCCTCCCCCCTCCCCCACCGTTGAACGAAATGGAGCCTGGCATGGCATGGGGCGGGGCAGGGCGGGGCAGGGTGGAATGGCACACGGGAGCGGGGAAACAGCAGCGGTGGCTGACCTCCTCCTCCTCTGTCCCTGGGCGGCCTGTTGGCTGGGTCTGCCATTGGCTGCTGCCTAGAATTCTTTCTCTGACTAGCTCAATCTGAATAATATGTAGAATGACACTCTTACTTTGAGGCTTTGGGATTGGAGATTTGAAGTTTTAACTTCTTTAAACTGTAGGAGCATCTCCATTTGCACACTATTATCATACTTGAAAAGGAGAAAGTGGCGAGGTCAGACATGCATGCAGGGTATCAAATGAGCTTACTGTGAAGGTTCCTGCCACACAGAAACTCAAGAACATGACACGATGATACCTGAACGTAGTAGCATTCAGATTTATGCGCTATTTATAGTTCCCAGTTTTAATGTCAGCATTTTACTGGTTTCAATACCAGAAGCGCCACCATTCATGGTCGTGCTTTATTTTGCCATGATAAAGTGAAAGTGTGCATCAATAAATTATAACACACAGTAAACTCAAAGAATAATCTGTTGTCCTTTAATCACCAAAGAGATGTGCGGAATCGCATATCAATGTGACTTTGCCACTTCAAGTTCTCCATCCTGCTGTGCACATGTAGGTAACATGGTGACAGGGAAGATAAAATACGCCCCATTTATTGTCATGGTTTTGCTCCTAGCTCAAGATATGCTCAATGGTAATTCTGAAACCATAATGCTGAAATATGTATCCGGTATACACCTGGGCCACTTGAGTCCTTCAGTAAATGCTGGAATAGACTCTAAGGAAAGAAAAAATGGTACAAACACAGCATTTCTTTCATCCACTGAGCTGAAAGGTAAAAATGAAAGACCACTCAATGCCAATATCTTCACAAAAGCATTTGGTTGTAGGAATTATTTTCTTCTAATAAAAAGGATGTTCTCCTTCCTGTTTTGCAACTGTACATATTAAAATGGAATATACAGATGCAAATTATATTTTTCCCAGTTGGCACGACAACATGCAGAATGCATTCTCAGTTCAACACCCAATTAATGCCATCATTTATAACTCATTGGAAATAGACAATGCTTACAAGTTATTAAGCTTTGAACCAGCAGCAAATTGCCTAAGGTATAACTGAAAATGAAATAATGTGTCAAAAATACTAAATAGCAGTCTGTAAATAAGCATTGTATTAAACGCAGCGGCTTTGAAATGGAAAAGAGCCTGCCAGACCAAGCGTGATACAATTTGGAGGAAAAGAACTGGCACAATTGTAAAAGTGATTTCAGGTGAGAGATGGAGGGGATCAATCTTGTGCGGGGAGTGGGGTGGAGAATCAAGGCACCCACCAAAATTGGAGAGTAGTTTTAGCCAGTTCATGCTGAATTCCTAACTATCTCAAGCCTATCGTTGAGGAGTACAATGGGCAGACTGAAAACACTAAAACTCTTTCTCCTAATTTAGCTGGCCTAGCTCCAGAGCTTATGTAGAGTTCCAGGAAACCACCATCTCCAATCACCATGCTAAGTCTGGCAAATAGGAGAAAACTAGTTTCCTCCCCCCACCTCGAATAACTTCTGATGCTTTTAGCTCACCTTTTTGGTCCCACTACTAAAAGGCCTAGAACCATGGAAAGGCCCAATCCTATGGGCCACAGAGCTGGCACTGCAACCTCAGCACCAGTATTTGGTGTTGTAAACGTGCCATACAGCACATTTGTGACACTAGGAGAGAAAGCAGTCCAGTCAGGGAAGCCTGTGATGCCCTGTTGGCACCACCAAAAAAGCCCCTGTGGACAGCAACAGGAAGGTGAGCCCTGAGTAGGGCGGGGCATGGGGAGAGTGGTGGAAGGTAGGGAGGCATTTGTGGGCAGGGGAAAGGGCGGGAGGGACTGGCAGAGACCTCCTCTGCCAGATCCTATCCCTCCTGTTAGGCTCAGAAGCCTGACATGGGGCTCCTCAGGTCTGTGCTTGCAAGGCTCAGGGCGCAAGCCAACCCAGCCCTGGAATGGCAAGGCTTTCTGGCCAGCGCCATATCCGATGCTGGGTTGGGGGAGGCTGGAGCCTCCCATGGCAAGGGAGCGTGCATGGGCAAGGGAGTCTCCAGCCTCCCCTATGTGCACCTCAGATCTGCACCTGCTAAAGAGGTGGCCACCTCACAAGCCACCGTATGACCACCTCACAAGCCCGGCCAGGTCCCACCCAAGTCCTGCCTCCCGCCTCCCCTCCCACCAATCCCCATCCTGAAATGGGACAGAGAATCCCTTGTGCCGACCATCTTCAGTCGGCACAAGGGAGGCTCTCCGTTGGCCTCTGAAGCCAATGCTGCAAGCAGCGTCGGCTTCAGAGTTGGAGCGCCGACGCGGGGGTGCTGCTTGGTGCTGGTGCGCCAGTGCTCCGCCCCTTGTGTTGACACAATGACGTTGCGTCGACGCAAGGAGCACGCTAGGATTGCACTGCCCAACTCAAGAAGCCCCATGGTGGAGGCAGGGCCTACAAATGTCCCCTTCCTCTGAGGAAACCTCTGACAGATTTCCACTCCCTGCAGGATTCAGGCCATTTCAGTTCTGTTGTACCTCTGGTCACCAGGAAGCATAGGATTAGGGTACCTGGCAGATGTAAATGCCCTTCCCCCATACCTCCAAGCCTGAGAACACAGTTGAAGCCAATTTCTATTCAAAGTAGTAGTGAAGAGTTTGCTTGCAGCAACCAACACCTTTTTTGAGAACACAGGAGCTTCTTATGACATAATTGTAATAGCTAGTTTTCTCCATGACAACAGGGACTAGCAAGTCACAACAGTTTGAGAAGCTCAACTGCTGTTCCCATGGATTTTACCGCCTTCACCCATAACAAGGATGACACAGGCTTTTCTGTGGTTCTTTATAGCACCAATTCACATTATTTAGATTCTCCAGTTTCTGAGTGGTAGCTACTGCCAAAGCTGAAAAGCTGAAAGTGATCTTTAGTTATCTTTGATCTTTAGGAGACTTTAGGAGACATGTTTTAAAATCTCAACTGCTACTACTATTAGTTGCACTTCTAATTTCCAAAGAGTTTTGCAAAGAGTTTTCCAACTTCATCTGATAAGTTAGATTTATCCTATTTTAAGAATTAGTAATTTAGGCTTGGTCGAGATTATAGAACTAGCCTATGGAAGAACAGAACTGAACCTAGGTCTCTCCAGATCCATACTCAGTTTTCCAATCATAACACCATACTGAATTTAATTACTTGTCCCCACCAAACAATTTTTTTGCAAAGAAATTCCTACTCTGCACTGGGTACCACTATCAAAAGCCACAGTGCAAATTCTTTGGAAATGCTGCATTAATGTGTAATCCAAAAGACCAGGTGTTCTTTTAATTGCCACATTAGTCTTGCCAAATGAGTCCCCTTTTAAATGTATTTTTATAGTCACTCAGCCAATGAACATGCAGAAATCTGGCCTATAGGTGCAGGGGTTTCTTCTTTAATGGCCGGTCCAAGTATCCAATCAGTGTGTAGCATTTGCTTAGCATGTTATCTAAGCCAATAATAACTGAACAATCACTTGGATCTTCTCCCTGTTCAGGTGGAGCTTTTCATCTGTTTAGATCTATTCAAATGAGAGTTTTGTTGGAACCATCTGTTTTCTCATTTGCCAAAAAACATTCCAAATTCCCTGGCAAAATCCCTGGAATAACAATCAATAATACACCTATGTAGCGCTCCCAACAACACAAATGTGGCCAAGGGATGTCATTTTGATCTCTAATCTGATTACAGTGTATACATCCAAGAGGCAGGCAGCAAAGGCCACATTCAACATAACAGATACAGTCCCCAAACAAAGCTCTCCACGTCCACCACTAGTGGGAAATTCCAGGGGCTGCAGACCAGGGGGAAACAGAACTGAAGGATTATGGCACTTTGGTTTTATGTATATATAACTATATACATGAAGCTGAAGCTCCAATACTTTGGCCACCTCATGAGAAGAGAGGACTCTTTAGAAAAGACCCTCATGCTGGGAAAGATTGAAGGCAAAAGGAGAAGGGGGCGGCGGAGGATGAGATGGTTAGACAGTGTCACCGAAGCGATGAACATGAAATTGGGCCAACTCCGGAAGCTAGTAGAGGACAGGGAGGCCTGGCGTGCTGTGGTCCATGGGGTCGTGAAGAGTCGGACACAACTTAGCGACTGAACAACAACAACAACAACAACAACAACTATATACACATCATCAGGGCTCAAGCAAGCAAAAAACAGATAATGCTGGTCTGTAAAGCTTCATTCTCTCCAAAACTGACAGCATCCACAGGTTACACCTGCTTCGCTGCTGTGGCCCAATCCTATCCTCCGCTAGTCAGCTGTGTGCAGCACAGCAGACACAGTATCTGCAGCAGGCTATGGGCCAGCTGCTACCAGAAAGGCCAGGAGAGATCAGTAAATACATTTTTTACTGACCTCCATGGCTACTCAATTATTCCCAATGGGCTGACACAGATCTACACCAGCAATTTGGCTGGCATGGTTCTGGTAGGTAGGGAGTGAGTCCAGACTGGGTTAGGGGTTAGGATTCAGCCTGTGCCACTGCTACCAAGATCCACCCCTCTCCCACTCCTGAACCCAAATCCCTGCCCCAAACTGCCCCTGCTACCAGCCAACAACCATCTGCCAAGTGCTGCTGGTGGCACAAGGCTCAGAGGGCCTTGCACCATTTAGAGCTCTTTGTAGATAGGCAGTGTTGCAGCAGTGCCAGCAGCTTGTGAGATAGGGAAGTCCAATAGCATATCCTGTGGTTAGGACAGGGGAGTTAATGAATTACGGTAATTTTTTAAAAAAAATATCTTGTCAGAAATTGAATTCCCATGACAGCTAACACCTTATTCAACAAAACACAAGAAATGTGCCCTTCAGGGAGATAAAGCAAGGTATAAAGCTGTAAGGGCACAATCCTAACAAACTTTCCAGCACAGGGGTAAGGGAACAAAATGTCCTTATGTTAAGGAGGCCTCCATGACTGCCCCCTAGCGACAGGATGTAGCACATGCCCCATTGGCACAGCGACATCAGTGCTGGGAATTTGGTTACTATTGCACCCTAAGTAAGTAAGTAAGGGTTCAATCCTGAAGCAAGCAAGCAAGCAAGCAAGCAAGCAAGTAAGTAAGTGTTCAATCCTAACCAATTTTCCAGCACTGACATATCTATGCCAATGGGGCATGTGGTGCATCCTGCAGTTTGAGACAGTCATGGAGGCACCCTCAAGGCATGGAAGATAAAAGGGTACTTGGAGATTACAGAGAGTTCTTTACATCAGTCTTTACAGCAGAAGACCTCGGGCAGATACTGTTGCGTGAACCACCCCTCCTGACTAAGGAATTAAGTAAGATCAAGGTTAATAGAGAAGATATTGTAGGCCTAATTGACAAATTAAATAATTTGGGCACAGATGGCATCTACCTAAGAGTTATTAAAGAACTGAAGAATGAAGTTGCCAATTGCTTAACAATAGTAAACTTGTTCATTAAAACTGCCATAGTTCAAAGGACTGGAGGATACCAAATGTCACATCAATCTTTAAAAAAGGAAGGAGAGGGGATCTAGGAAGCTACAGGCGTGTCAGCATAATGTCTGTGGTGGGTAACATGGTAGAAAGCTTCAACAAAGACAAAATCCTAAAACACACAGAAGAACAAGCATTGTTAAAGAAAAGGCAGCATGGCTTCTTTAAGGGTAAGGCCTCAGAAACCTGTTACAATTCTTTGAAAAGGTCAACAGGCATATGGACGTGGGCAAATCTGTTGGATATTATATATCTGGATTTTCAGAAGGCGTTTGACACAGTCCCTCACCAAAGGCTGCTGGGAAAACTTCACAGTCAGGGAATAAGAGGGCAGGTCCTCTTATGGATTAAAAATTGGTTGAGACCAAGAGACAGAAAATGGGCAATTTTCACAATGGAGAGAGGTGAAATGTGGAGTGCCCCAAGGATCAGGGACCGGTGCTTTGGGTACTGTGGTGGTCCTAGGCTTAGCGAGAGCATTCAAAGCAGTAACTGGCACTTTGAACAGGCACTTGGACCAATGGCTAATGCCAGACAATACAATTGTATAATACGATTATAAAACTTGGCACTGGTCAAACTTGTGCAGCAGGATTCTGCCCTAGAAGTTTCCAAATGGTCCTGAAAGGCAGTCCTGAGTAAAATGTATGCTGCATTCATCCAAGCTTAATGTAACCAATGCCTAAAAAGTCATGGCCTGATTTCACTAAACTTCTTCATATCCAGCTGCAAAATTCAGGATTTGGTTTCCTTTTCTGCAACCAGGCTGTTTTCTCTCTGTGGGTGTGTCATATGTGGGGTGGGTCATTGACAGCAGCCACTAGCCATCTATGCAAATTCAAGAAATGTTTCCTAACCTTCAAAACCCACTGAACATGCATCTTTAACCACCCCAAGAAAGAGCAGCCATGTATGCAACAGTAACTGCCTTCTTACACTGGGCTTGATCCAGCGAAAGCTGCACACTTAAAACGTTTGAGTTCAATTGAATTAAATGGAAGAGATTTAACCATCTGCTCCTCTTCATTGAAATAAATGGGCCGAAGTGCAAAACTTTGGCTGGATATTCTCCAATATGCTTAATAAGTAGGAAAGAAAATACGTATAAACAAATAAACAAAGAAAATATATGCTGGGATGCTGCTGCATTGTTATTGACTGTATTTTAAAACAGCATCCAAGGGAATCCTATTTTTATTTTACCAAAACGGAATGTCTGTAATGAAGATAAAGGGAAAAGGAGGCAGGAAAGAAACATGAGGGACTAATTATATTTCTGCACACACTGGAAGAACATTGTACTTAATGGAATTACTTAGCAATGGATTTAAGTGTAATTTTTTCTCGTTTGTTAAGAAATGTGCTTTGTGTCCTGGATACATTTCGGTTGTCTGTTGCAGCAATATCAGCAACCAGTCTTGTGGCACTTGAAAGACCATAGTGGCCTAAACTGAAGAGGGTCAGAGCCCACTTTTTAAGCTGCATGAAGATCACCTAAGTAGGGAAGTCTAGCTACCTACGGAGTATACCAAGAGGATAGTGTGAGGCAGAAGGTTGCAAACTGAAGCCAAAAGGCTAAGTGCTAGAGATTTTTATATGCTTAGCTAAAGATTATTGTATGCATAGTGCAAATACAAATAAAAGGCATTACCATGGTCAAAGATCCAATCAGCTTGGATGAAACCCACTCCCAACTAAAAATAATGAGCCGGTCAAACCAAGTATGCATAAGAACCCCAAGGGAGGAAAATTAGTCCAATTCATGAAAGAGTTCAAGTCCGACAGTCTCAAATGTGCACATGAATTTTGGCTAAGCAGACATCAAAGCAGTTTTCCCTTTGAAACTTCTTTTTAGAATACAGAAACTTTTGCGGTTGCTACAGAATGTCTGGCAAGATTGAAATGTTAACTTTCTGCATGTTACCATTCAGATGTCTGATTTCTGTTTACTTTCTTGCATGGAGACCAGGCAGTTTTGCCTCTGGTCCCTCAAGAAGGGTTTAACAACATTTAGAGCCCAATCCTGAGCCCTCCAGTGCCAACAGTGAGTTTAAACCACCAGTATTGGGTGTCACAAAAATGCATTAAGGCATGTTTCCCACAGGCAGGAGAACTCAGCACCGGCAGAAGCAGAGGCGGATCTAAGGGGGGGCAGAGCTCTAAGTTTTGCAAGAAGCCTTACCTTGCAGTGGAAATCACTCCTCTCCTGCACCGTTTTAGCCAATCCTCACAGGGAGCAGCAACATCTTGGCGTTGCTTACTGGCTACAGCAGCAAAGGAGAGGAGGGATTTACATGACAGGGTAAGGCTTCTTGCAAAACTTACAGATTTGCCCCCCCTTAGATCCGCCTCTGGGCAGAAGCCAGTGCCAGCCAGCACTGAGCCTCTGCACTCTATGGGTGCTGGAGAGGAGCTCCTGGCAGTAAGTGTGCACATTTTTCAGAATGGGGGAAGGCTGGGAGGGGGCAGAACTGGGTGGAGGGAGGGCAAAATGAGGAGATGATCAGGCCCAGGAGGGGGAGGGGACGGTGGTAGAGACTGCCACCAAATCCTATACCCACTTCTTGGGCAGTGGCGATGGACTCGGGTCTCCTCAGTTCTGTGCCTGCTAAATAGCAGGCACAGGTCCAACTGCACTTAATGCATCAAGGCCACCAGGGTGCAACCCATGGTAAGGGAACCAATGCTCTCTTACTTCAAGGAGACAGCTGATGGCCTCCCTGGCCCCACAGGATATAGAGGTGGTGGCCATTTCAGAGCCGCTGTACTGATGGGCACTAGGGAAGTTGCCTCTGTGCTGCAAATCTGGGTTAGTTCCTGTAGAAGCAGAGGCAGATCTAAGGGAGGGCAAAGCTCTAAGTTTTGCAAGAAGCCTTACCTTGCAGTGGAAATCACTCCTCTCCTGCCCCGTTTTAGCCAATCCTCACAGGGAACAGCAACATCTTGGCGTTGCTTACTGGCTACAGCAGCAAAGGAGAGGAGGGATTTACATGACAGGGTAAGGCTTCTTGCAACACTTAGAGCTTTGCCCTCCCTGTAGATCCGCCTCTGTGCAGAAGAGACACTTTCTGCACAGGGCACAGCAACTCACTATATGTGGAGGACCATTTTCATCATATTTATTCCAACTTAAATGTTGCTCACCTACCACCCCCAACAGCCAGAAATTGGACCCCCAATGCAGTACAGAAAAGCCAGATTTTGACAAGTCTCCAGAAAGGGTGCAAAGCAGAGGTAAGTGCAAAATAGAAGTCACCACTGAAAAGGCCATGCTTCTGGTGGGTGCCCACTGTGCCTCAGAAAGCAAGGGCATCCGGAGCAAGACCTCAGTTGATGACTGGAGAATGTTGTTGTTGTTCAGTCGCTAAGTCATGTCCGACTCTTTGCGACCCCATGGACCACAGCATGCCAGGCCTCCCTGTCCTCCACTAGCTTCCTGAGTTCACCCAATTTCATGTTCATCGCTTCGGTGACACTGTCTAACCATCTCATCCTCTGCCGCCCCCTTCTCCTTTTGCCTTCAACCTTTCCCAGCATGAGGGTCTTTTCTAAAGAGTCCTCTCTTCTCATGAGGTGGCCAAAGTACTTGAGCTTCAGCTTCAGGATTTGTCCTTCCAGGGAGCAATCAGGCTTGACTTCCTGGAGGATTGACCGATTGGATCTCCTTGCAGTCCAGGGGAGAATACGGGAAGGCATAACATGGGAGGAGATGGTCCTTTTGTTATCCATGTTCCAAACTGTTTAGGATTTTAAAGATCATAACTAGCCGCCTCTTGCATGGAGAACAAATTAGTAACCAATGCAATTTGTAAATAATTGGAGTGATTTCATCCCCCCAAGCAACCTTAGTTGGAAGCCTGGTGGCTTCATTTTACAGCAACTCAAGTTCTAAAAGCTTTTCATGGGCATGTCTACACAGGGCACTTTACAGTGGTATTTGGCATGCTGCTTCTTTAGGTACTGGGAGGTCTGAGGCCGGTCCTATGTGTCCAAATTCAGGGGCAGGGCAGCCATCTTAGTATAATAACAGAAATGGGCTGTTTGTCAGAGTGCAATCCTAACCTGGAGGCCAGAAAGGTTTGGCCGGCACACGGGTCATCATAAAGTATGTTTGGACCACTCTCTAAGTCAAGGGAGATGGTGCATGTCTGTGTGCTATCCTTTCTGGCTCTAGGAGTGGTCCAAACATACTTTACGTTGTCCCTTGTGCCGGCCAAACTTTGCTGGTTTAACTGTGCCGGCCTAACTCTAGGTTAGGATTGTGCTCTTAAGTAGCTAAATCACTATTCAGTTTATACAAAAAAGGGGATCCCTGTCTTCCAGAGAACTACAGGCCAATCAGCCTTCTCTCGATAGTAGGCAAGTTGTATGCCAACTATCTCTTGATTCATCTTAATATTTGGATTACCCAGAACAAAATCTTAGGCATTGAACAAATCGGGTTCAGATCAGGCCACTCCACCTTGGACCACTGTGCTGTCCTGTCCCATCTTGCTTATAAATATTCCATTAAAGTCAACTCAAAATTATTTGTAGCTTTTCTTGATTTAAAAGCGGCTTTTGACAGCGTCGACAGGCAGTTGCTCTGGTCCAAGCTGGAGAGAGCCGGAATTCCTTCTAATCTGATTAACCCCATCAGGCAATTGTACTCTGCCACCTCATGCAGAATAAGATGTTCTTGGGATGGCCTCCTTACTGAAGAAATCCCTACGAACAAGGGAGTCAAGCAAGGATGCCCACTGGCCCCGACTCTATTTAACCTGTTCTTAAATGACTTGGCTCCAGAACTATTAACTGTTGATGGTCATTTCCCAACGCTTGGAGATCGTAAGATTCCGGTTCTTTTATACGCCGATGATGCTGTACTTATTTCGCAGTCTTGGCTGGGCCTAAAAAGACTAATAAACAAATGTCTGGACTACTTGTCCACCAATAAACTTCAACTAAATTATCAGAAATCAAAAATCTTAGTCTTTTCTAAGTCCCGTAAAATATACAACTGGATCTTCAATGGACATTTAATTGAACAGGTGAGGACCTTCAAATATTTGGGATTATTTGGGATTATTATTTGGGATTATTTGGGATTATTATTGGGCTGGTCATCGTCATATGGCACAAACGACAGCCAAAATATCCTCATTGGCAATTTCCAGATTCTTCTACAACAAAGGGGGCCGCCTAATTCCGGCTGCCCTCAAAATATTCAATTCAAAATCTATTTCTCAAGCCCTCTACGGAATCCCTATCTGGATCAATGCTTATCATAAATCATTAGAAATTTTTCAATCAGTTTTTTTGAGAAGAATCATGGCCATGCCAAACTGCGTCCCCTATGAGGCCTTATGTCTCGAGACGGTACAACTCCCAGTCGAGGATGTTGCTTGGTATAGAACTTGTAAATACTGGCTAAGAGTGTATTTTGATACCTCTCAAACAAGCCTACTATATTACCTAAAAAAAGATCGCTGCCCCCCTGCTGACAGTTGGCTTAGGAAGATCAAACAGATCGGTCTAGACCCGGACATCCTAGGGACTCTTTCGTTCCAGGCTGCCCTAAGAACTGTTAGACAAAGGCTGGCTGACATCAACTCACAAGACCTATTAAGAGCCGTTAATAGATCTTGCTCACCTTTGTTCTGGAATCTTTCTTTGGTAGTAGGCAGGCCACCGGTTTACATTTCTCTACTGTATAATCCTGAATTTAGAAGGGCGATTTCTTTGGCCCGCTGTAATTCAATCCCCTCGGTGGTGCTAACAGGCCGATTCAACAATATTCCCTTCAATGACAGATTATGTCCTTGCCCGATGAATGCTGTAGAGACGCTACCCCATATTTTCTTCCACTGCCCACTCCATTCGGCCGCAAGGGATAAATTTTTTGCCTCTCTCCAACAACAAAAGCCCTGGCTTACCGACGAAGCCTACCTTAGTTCTATTTTACAGTGGACAGATGAGAATTCTTTGACTGCTCTTGGCAAATTTCTGTTGGATATAATTAAGATTAATACAGACCGAGAATCCAATTTAAAGTTTTAGTGTTTTAGGGGACGTTCCTAAAGTTGCATTTTGCACCTTGTGTATGTTTGTTTGTGTTTGTTATGCTAATAAAGGTATCTATCTATCACTATTCAGTAAATGACTAGAAGAGAAGAACATTTTTTTTAAAAAAAAGGTATTTTAATGTATTACATTATAGATTCACATACTGTTTTAATTAATGGGAAGCAATCAAAGTGAATATATACAGTATAATCAGCTTACCAAAATACTGTTTCTGTTCAAGTTCCATTGCAATGTTAAGACTCAGTTATATTGACTAACCAGCTTGTCCTTACCCAGCGTTGCCCGGGTATTTATGTATCCCAGGCTTCTATTAGACAGGAAAAGGAATGAATTCTATCTATAGTGTAAAATTGAAGTAATTTTATGTACAGGAAATTAAAAAGTATAAGTACAGTATAAAAATTATAAAGTGAAATATTTTACAAATTCACTATAATATAAATTTAATGGAAAACTTGATTATAAACACATTTTTAGTTCCACCTCCAGAAGCAAGAATACATAAATTCTTGGCCGAACCCACCCTTGAGCAAGCAACATAAAGTTGTCCGTGGGAGAAACATGGTGATCTCAAATCCACTCCACAGTACTTAATAGACAGCCCCTGTGACTTGTTGATCGTGATCGAGAATGCAAGTCTCACTGGAAATTGCAATCTCTTAAAATTAAAATTCCGAGATGCATCGGAATGAGTGGTATCCATGGGATAAAAACTGTTTCACCCTCTCCCTTTCCTGTTAAGATAGTCCCTTCAATTACAGTACCCAGCATCTGTGCCGTTGACACACAGCCTTGTGCCATTGACACACAGCCTTGTGCTGTTGCAACATTTTGGCAGGTCGAGGTTCCGTAGTAAAATAATTGGAGATCCCACTGTAAGTAAAAGACGATGTGGTGGCAATGCAGCCGGATCAAGTGAGTTTAGGAATTCTGATGGGAAATTGACGACCTCATAGGCATCTACTACAGTATCGATAGACTTGTATTTAGTGACTTTGCCTGGTCACATGGCAAGTATTTGATTGTAGTCCAAGACGGGGGCATGATGATTTCTAAAAATTTCCAGAAGGTTCTACAGAATTCTATTCATTCTATTTGACTACACTTAGGCTTAAATGTCATTGGGACTGTCACCAATCAGCTTAGCAACCCCGAAAACTATGGATTTGACACTAGTGTCGGTCATTTTGGACATTTTATTTTTCACCCCTTCTCACCACCACCCCCTGCCGATGGGGGCTGAACGTGGACTTAAACAGCATTGGGAGTGTCACTATTCATCTCAGCGACCCCGAACACTATGAATTTGACACTAAAATCGGTCATTTTCAATTATTTTTACATGTCACCCCCTTCCCACCCCCACCCCTAGGGGTACACTCTATTTGACTACACTTGGGCTTAAATGTCATTGGGACTGTCCCCAATCAGCTTAGCAACCCTGAAAACTATGGATTTGACACTGATGTTGATTTTGGACATTTTACTTTTCACCTGTTCTCATCGCCCATGCTGATGGCGGCTGAACTTGGACTTAAACGGCATCGGGAGTGTCACTATTCATCTCAGCAACCCCAAAAACTATGGTTTTGACACCAATATCGGTTGTTTTCGATTATTTTTATATGTCATCCCCTTCCCAACCCCACCCCTAGGGGCACTAGGGGTGTCTCACCCCTGCAGTATTTCTTTCCAGAGTGTAAGGCATATGCATACCAAGTTTGGTGTAAATCGCTCCAGGCATTCCAGAGTTATGCTGGAACACACACACACACACACACACACACACACACACACACACACACACAC
>JAJKFI010000012.1:18722671-18769168 GCA_029204185.1 Lerista edwardsae | reverse complement strand
CCCAGTGTTCCCCCGAGTCGTTAGCTGATCCCATCACTGGTTAGGATCCTCCCAGCAGCCAAACTAAGAAAAAAACAACGATGGCACTTCATTCCAGACCAGATCAGACAACCACGCCACAACACTCATTGCCACACCATACACTGCACATCAGACATAGAGCGGCATGTTGTCAAGGCACACAGGGTACTTGTAGCACATGGGAGGACCCAAACAACATGTCAATTAGACAAAATAATATGTCATCACCCTATCTCACACACACACACACACACACACACACACACACACACACACACACACGACACAACCTGATGGTCAAAAAGCCCTCACAGCACTCTCAACACATTTGGCAACTGAGACATATATGACATGAGCACAGCAAGGAGATGCTACAAGAATCCCTGAAGACAGGACTGACTCTCCTACCATTCACACTAATCAGTGATCCATCAGCCAAATCCTATCCTTTTCCCTGCCATAGCATGCAGCTGTGCCAAAACAGGCTGTACTGCATGCTATGGGGGGATCGGGATAGCGAGAAGTAAGGGGAAATATTTTCCCTTATCCCACCATAAACTCCTCAGTCGCCAATGGGTCTCTTCACCTGACCTTGGTCTCAAGCTCTCGGGGAGTAACTTTTGATGGAAGGCAACCATTTGATCCACCCCACTGTAACATTAATGATAACACAGCAAATATCCTTTTAATTGGTCAAAACATGGGACAAGAAAGGATCTTGCCATCTGGAATACATCTGGAATATTGTGTACAGTTCTGGTTGCCGCATCTCAAAAAGGACATAGTGGAGCTGGAAAAGGTGCAGAAGAGAGCGACGAAAATGATTATGGGGCTGGGGCACCTCCCTTATGAAGAAGACTGCAGCGTTCTTCGGTCTAGAAAAAAGATGCTTGAGGGGGGACATGATTGAGACATACAAAATTATGCACAGGAGGGATAGAGTCGATAGAGGGATATTCTTTTCCCTCTCTCACAACACCAGAACCAGGGGGCATCCACTAAAACTGAGTGTTGGGAGAGTTAAAACACGTAAAAGGAAATACTTTTTTTTACCCAGTGGGTAATTAATCTGTGGGACTCTTTGCCACAGGAGGTGGTGATGGCATCTGGCCTAGATGTCTTTAAAAGGGGATTGGACAGATTTCTGGAAGAAACGTCAATTGTGGGCTATAGGCCATGATGGGTTGTGCAACCTCCTTCCATTAGGAGTGGCAATAGGATGCAAGTGTCTTGTTGTCTCATGCACTCCCTGGGGCACCTGGTGGGCCACTGTGAGATACAGGAAGCTGGACTAGATGGGCCTTTGGCCTGATCGAGCAGGGCTCTTCTTATGTTCTTAGCTACAATTGGAAGGGGGAAGAACAGGGTCTGATAGCTTAGGATCCAGACTATGACCTGCTCCTCTCCTAAAAAGATGGAGGTTGGGTGGGGATGGGGTGTGATTTAAGAAGCAAAATGTCGCATGGATGATGGAGCATAGAAATGGCCCCGCTGGATAAGGCCAAGACCCATCTAGTCCTGCTTCCTGTAGGAACATAGTTGTCACATGGGAGCAGGCATATTAGAATTTAGGGTGGAGCAAAACTCAGGAAAAATAATGCAGCAGAACAGACAAAACTTCATTCTTCCTAGAAAATACAAACTGTTGTGTATCTGTCATGTCCATCGGAGAAGTATTTTGGAGATGGGGGATCCTTGGATTCACTCATCCCACAATATTTTTTTCTAGAATAAAAACTCCTTCCCATCCTCAGGAGAAAGGCTGTTTTGTTTTGTTTTGTTGCCTTTTTACACTGGATTCGCCAGAAATAAATAAAGTAGTGTAGAGTGTCTGTAATGAAAGCATTTATTAAACTGAAAATAACCCACCTGGAATCACTTATAAACTTATTAACTGTGAATTAGATTTTCCCGAGATAATAAAGATGAAGATAATAGAAATTCCCCTCTAGGGTCCTTCTTCAGTCTGATAGTGTGATGACAGAGAGGGCAGTTGGCTTTCTCAGACCAACGTAATTACAGTTGATTCCAAGAAATGAATTCAGAGGCAACAGTAATACTTTTCCTCAGCGCAAAAGCAACAAAGATTCTCAAAATCAATCCTAGGAGATCAACAGACTATAATAACCCTTCTTGAACCTACTTTGAAGGACTTCGTTGAGTGCCCTGCCCGAAGACACTAATTTCATTACACGGCACGCCCATGTGTGCGCATGTGCATGTACTGTAGTACTGCATGTACTGTTCACAAACCAGAACCCCACAAAAGTTGATAAAAAAGAAACTCGCCAAAGCTTTCATGAGCCTGTAAAGGTAAAGGTTTCCCCACGACCGAATGGTCTAGTCGTGACCGACTGTAGGGGGCGGTGCTCATCTCCATTTCAAAGCCTGTAGAGCTGGCGTTTTGTCCGAGGACAAGCTTCCGTGGTCATGTGGCCGGCATGACTCTACACCGTAGTGCACGGAACGCCGTTCCCTTCCCACCGAAGTGGTCCCTATTTATCTCCTTGCATTTTTTAGGTGCTTTCGAACTGCTGGGTTGGCAGGAGCTGGGACAAGCGACGGGAGCTCACTTGTCCCACCAAGCCCGCTGTGCCACCATGAGCCTGTGCTTAAGTTTAAATGAGACATAGTAGTGCCAGACCAACCTTTTCAATGCAAGTCTGTGGCAATAATGCAGAAAGCAGGGAATGGCAGATGTTATTTTAAGAATGTAAAGGTGTTGGTTCTGAATTCTTTCCCCTACCCCCGCTCACCTCCCTACAGTTTGTCACACAATGTTATTCACCTCTCAGCTGAGATCCAATATACGTTGTGACCCTAGGTGAAAAAAAGCTTCTGGAGAGGGGCTGTAAGGAGATTTGGTTTGAAAGGAGCGGTTTTGGTTTCCACAAGGGGTCAGGCAGGCATTGCAACAAATGGCACTTTATATTCTCTGAAGCTACTAGTTAACCCCGCCTCTTTCTGCCCCACTTCCCTTCTTAATAGTCCTTCCTCACATATGCCTATATCTGCACACACCAGGGGGTGGTTGTGCTGGCTTCTTCTCCCACCTAGTAAGCTCTGATCGAACTTTTAAGGGTTGGCAACTTTAGGAGCACCGTTTTCTGTGGGGAAAATGGCACAGAGGTACAGGGGCATCTGTACCACATTCTTGAGTGGCTGTTACATTTGTGTAAAGGTTAGGCTTTATGGTCACAAGGTCAACATAATGTGTCAGGCCTTGTATGTTAAGCAAGACAACAGTAGCTTAAAGACTAAGGGATTTATTTCAGCATGCTTTACTGAAGCCTACATTTCAGATGCATGAAATGAAAACTGCATTAGGGTGTGTGTGTGTGTGTGTGTGTGTGTGTGTGTGTGTGTGTGTGTGTGTGTGTGCATGCGCACGTGTGCCTTTTTTGTGTGCCAAGGAGGTGGGTAGAAAGACACATGTCTACAAACCTTATTTTGTGCACATTTTTTTTTAAATGTGTATGCCTCAGTATCCACTGATTAAAAAGATATGGAACATTAAACAAATCTCTTTTTTAGCTGGTTGCAGCAAAACCACTGATGTTCCCCTATCTTTGAAAAGGCATCCCCAGTATCCACAGTTTCTTTATCCATGGAAGAGTCCGGAACAGAACCCGTAAAGACACTGGGGTATGCCTGTATTGTACAAAATTATCTTCAGGCTATATGTATAAGGGGTATTTATTTTAGACTCGGGCTCAAGCCAAGATATCTCATTTTGTATATGAAAGTATACCAAAATATGGAAAAAATCCAAAATACTTCTGGTCTCCAGCACTTTGGATAAGGAATGCCCAACCCAGGAGTGAAGCTAAGGTGGCGCAGGAGGTAGCAATTGTACAAGGCAACTAGCTTTAGGTGGGCAACAAGCTGAACTTGACACTGGTGGCCAAAATGTGAAAACCTTGGTAGGTATGAATAATGCCATCATGTTATATATCATTAAAAAATGAACTGAATGCTGAATGCAATGAAACAAACTGCATTGGAATATCTGAATTCTATCAAAAGTCATGGCCAATTAATCAGAAAATCTTTTTTAAAAATTATTTACTTAATAAATTAAATTTTTATTTCTTTGTGGGGAGGGCTACAAAATCTTTTTTGCCCCGAATAGCAGGTGCCTTAGCGATGCCACTGGCCCCAACCAGTATTAAAAATTGCAGGTACAATGTCTTCTTATCAAAATGTGAGGATACTGTCCAATTGATATCATACTAATTGTATCCATGGGTACATTCCATTTACTCTGCCATAAACCTTCTGATGGCTTTGGACTCTTACCAAATAGAAAAATAAATAAAAGAAATAAATGAGTAAAATCTGGTTTTCCTAACTGTGAAGAAATCTCTGCTTTCTTGTCTTCTGGTTTTGGTAATGATTTTGTGTTTTGAGAGCTAGTCTTCTAGAAGAAATTAGACAGCGATTCATCTGAGGTTTTATAGTGTTGTCCCACGTTGCTGATGTCTCAGCATAATGATCCTGGTCTAGTTTGGATTTCTGAGGGCAACAGAAGTGGAAAGTCTTTATTGGTCCCTCAGCCCTCTTGAAATCCGTCATCATATATGTTAAAGTCCTCCCTAAGTGTGGGTGTAACTTTAAGAGCCCGTTTCCTTCTCTGCAGTGTTTCCTGTTCAGTATTGCTCAATCAATCAGTATTGCTGTAATCTATAAGCCTAATACATAGCTGATTCTGCAGTGTTTTACTGATACTTGACATTAAATTGGAAGCTGGATTATGAATATGACTGTCTCTTCAGCCCATAAGGAAATGGTAAGGAATATCACACACTCCTAAAAACTTATACTGTAAAGCAGTCAGCTGTCTACAGCAATTCCCAGTGCATTCATTTTCACAAGATCTGCAAATGCTATTTTTCCTCCTCCCCTGCTGGATCAGACCTAGGGTGATATAATGGTATTGAGAAGACCTGTTTCCTTTAAGCAGAGTAAACAAGCAACACAATCTGAAAATTATATTTGCTGCAGGAAGTATTGGGAGTATACCCTCTCTCAGAACTCTGAACATTGCTTTATGAAATATAAATGCTTTGTATTAATAACGGGCTGCTTTGAAATATGAAACATCAAGAAATAGTAAATTTGACAAATGGCTTTTCCCATTAGGCTAGGGGGTTATTATTAATCCCATGGTTTTATGTGGGTTCAGGATTTTGTATCATTTGTACAAAATCTTAGCTTATAGTTTTATTTTTCTAATAACATAAAAAGATAACATAAAAATAGAGAAAAGCAGTAAATGCATTTTATTTCTTAAGTGATTAAATCAAAGACACCAAAGTGTGCAGTACAATAAATCCTCACTGTTTTTATCTGTATTATATTTTATGTTCCATGGCTGCTTAGTGGTATCTAAATAATCAATGCACAGGGTATAGTTGGATTATCTGGAATTTTGTTGTTGGAATCCAGAGCATGTAATTTAAGTATGTTCATCTCTGGAGGCAAATCTTAACAAGGAGAGACTTTCACCATAAGTCTTTACAGCTGCATAGCTGTAGTGCTTCTTCCTTGTTCACACTGCAGAAAAGGATGGACGTGAATACTATTTTGGATGCCAGTTGTCATTCCATTATACCGTACAATGGTTTCCTGCAGTCTTATCACGCATACTGTGTTGCCTTGGCATAGCTGATGGCATATTAGCTGAAAATCCTGAAGTGCAAATAGGTACTTGAATTGCCTCCAGAGGTGCTATTCCATCTCACCAGTGCCCACGCTTGTTCCTGCCCTTTTGATGGTTTTACATACTGTTTTTGCATTGCTCCTAGACAGGACTAGTGTTATATGGATGGACAAGTGCAACATACTGCATTTGCATCTAATGCTAGCTTGATGCTACAAATCTGAATTTTGTACAGATGAAGCAATTCTACATACAAATTGCCAACATAGCTGGTTTCAGCCAGAGATCTGTGCCCATATATTTATTGCAGCTTGGAAAATAGATATCCCTTGTTTCATGACATTTTCAACAAGGTCGTAGGACTGGAAATAAACATTTTAAAAAAATCATTGAGCAAATCATAGATTCAGTAAATCTCCCCAGACTGGGGAGGTAGGGATGTGTGTTATAGGTTACATGATTTACATTTGTGTTTAATAAAGTTAAACCCCACCCCCATTCTGGTGTCTTCCTTGGGGGTGGTGCAAGGGTAATAGGCTACTTTAGAATGCCACATGCAGGGAGGTGGCAGTGGGATACAAGTATCTGGTTGCCTTGCGTGCTCCCTGAGGCATCTGGTGGGCCATTATGAGATACAGGAAGCTGGAGTAGATGGGCCTTTGGCCTGATCCAGCAAGGCTTTTCTTATGTTCTTATGTAAATCTATGCCTATTCCGATCACTACTATAGAAAGATCTATTGCACACAAAATGATGTAGAGCACAATCCTAACCTGGAGTTAGGCCAACAAAGTTTGGCCAGCACAAGGGACACCGTAAAGTATGTTTGGACCACTTTCAGAGCCAGAGAGGCCAGCATTGACTCCAAGAGTGGAGTGCCTGACTTGTGCCTGACTCCAAGAGTGGTCCAAACATACTTTAAGGTGTCCCTTGTGCTGGCCACACTTCGCTGGCCTAACTATGCCAGCATAACTAGGTTAGGATTGTGCCCTCAATCTGATTGGCGGGGATGATGATGATGATGATGATGATGATGATATATTAATAATAATAATACTTGTATTTATATACCGCCTTTCTTAAGTCACTAGATTTCTCTAATGACTGTAACTCAAGGCGGTTTACATAGGCAGACTTTATTCATAAACCCAAAGGTTTTTACAATTTACAGAAACGTTCTATCTTAAAAGAACTACAACACATACAGATGGATCTTTCTGGATTTAGTCTTCTTTCTGACCACCCGTTTGTCTCCTGCTGGCTGATAAGCAGCTTCCCCGGCACAGTCCCCCTCTCACAAGGCAGCCGGAGACAGCTCAGCTGTTAATCAGTCGCAATTACAAGGTCTGCTGCTCACAGAGACTTCCAGTAGTCCTGAACTGGCAACCTTCAGATATTCAGCTCTTATCTTCAGGCAAACAGAGGCATTAACTCTCTTGACTAAACCTTCTGCCTATCTATAGGACTATGACCTATCTATATGTTCTATATGTTCAACATAACTTACAAATGAATGCTGCTAGTCTGCTGAATCTAGTCTGCTGTTGCAGACTAGAGAGTTTTGCGTGCATGAGAACTCTAGCATCATCAAGCATAACTGGATCACTATGACTAAAAAGAAATGTCATAATTCCTTGCTTACATGAGACAGTGTCCTCAGCCACACATCCTACAAGTCCTTTAGGCCTTCTGAAGTCTTTCAGGCTTGGCTCTAAGCAGACTTCATCAAATAGTGAGAAACACATTAGTTTCCTGGCTAGTGCTGTATTGTTTCTCTTCCAGCAGATAAAGCAAATCTTTCAGATCTGGCTGTGAGCAGGGGTGTATCTAGACAAAATTGCGCCCATGGCACGCAATGAAATGGCGCCGCCCCCCCGCATGCAACATCATGACGTCATGATGTCGTGATGTCATGACGTTGCGGGGTGTGGCTTCTGCTGCCATGTGTCTGCAGAGCCAACACACACACACAAACATACATAAACAGAATTTAGAATTAGAATTAGATACCTTTATTGGCATTAAGATACAAACAACGCATTCACACAGATTGTGACCGTAAGACCCCTAAATTAGCAGTAGCAATGCTGTTTAGAAAAGCAGCAATTCTCTTAATCATTGTAGGCTCAGTGGAGTCGAGGAAACGTCTCAACCTTAAGGAGTCAGGTATTCTGGGAGTGGGGCCGGAGCTTGGACCAAAAAACTTATATCGCTCATCTGAAAAACGCGGGCAGTGAAACAAGGAATGCTCTAAAGTTTCAACCTCACGCATATCGCAGGGGCATAGTCTTTTAGCAAATGGTGTTCTTTGATATCTGCCCCTGGTTATCGCTGATGGTAGGACATTGCAGCGTGCGAGGGAAAGAGCTCTTCTCAGTTGGGGCTTCTCCAGGAGAGTTAGGTACGTTGGCATTTTTCCAGTCTCCAGAGGGATTTGAAAGTATAACGGTGAGCAGCGACGATTTGCTGCACTATAGAGCTCTTGCTGTTCAATGTCCATCAGCCTAGACTTGATCCGACGGAATGCATCCAATTGGGAGTCAGCCTCCAGTAATTCCGACCACACTCCAATTTCTCTCATTTTGGTGATCCAATTATCAGCCATGTGGTGATCATCCTTCAGAAGGTAGGCTATTAAGGTGTCATCATTAACATTGAAGTAAGCTTTAGTCCAAAATCTGGAGATGCACAGCCATGCTATAGTCTTTATTGTTAGTTGACCTGTCTCTAAGCATAGTGCGGCATACGGTACGCTATTTGGGAGACCAAGAATCTTTCTTAAAAATGACGCCTGTATTCGTTCCAAATCGGAATTTAGTACTTTGTTCCAGACCGGTAAGCCATATAAAATTTGGGGGATGATTTTGGCTTTAAATACTCTTATGGCCGCCGGAATAAATTGACCTCCTTTGCCATAAAAGAATCTGAGGACAGCGAAAACAGAAGAGCAGGCTGCATTAACTGCTGCCTTTCTCTGAGGTACCCAAGAGAGATTAAAGGAAAAAAGGATACCCAGGTACCTATATGATTTAACCTGCTCAATTCTCTCTCCATCGAAGATCCAGTTGAGAGGTGACCAGGTTTTCGCAAATACGACAATTTTGGATTTCTTGAAATTTAGGAGTAATTTATTGTCTGAAAGGTAGCAAAGGCATCTGTTTATTAAATTGCGTAGGCCTCTCTGCGTCTGAGATAGCAGAACCGCATCGTCAGCATACAACAGGAGAGGTATTTTCTTCATACCCATTTTGGGAGGGTGACCCTCAGTTTGTTCGAGATACCCCGCCAAGTCGTTCAGGAACAGGTTAAACAGGGTCGGTGCTAGAATACAACCCTGTTTGACTCCCTTGTTGGTCTGGATGTCTTCTGAGAGTCTACCATCACATGTCAATCTGACTTGACAGGACGTGTTGTTGTACAAACTCTGTATGGGTCTGAGGAGATTTGGGTCGATATGTAGCTCCTCCAATTTTTCCCACAAGCGTTCTCTGTTGATACTATCGAAGGCCGCTTTCAAATCTAGGAAAGCCACATAAAGCTTAGATTTTGGTTTTCTCGTGTATTTAGATATTAGATGAGCTAACACTATAGCATGGTCGACAGTAGATCTTCCTTTTCTAAAGCCAGCTTGTTCAATACCCAGAATCTTATGTTGGTCTATCCACTGCTGGAGATGAACAAGAAGACATTTCGCATAGATTTTTCCAGGCAATGACAAGAGACTAATAGGTCTATAGTTCCCCGTGATGTTAGGATCTCCTTTTTTGTAGATTGGGACTATAATTGCTTTACGCCAATCAGCGGGAACCTGACCCCCCCGTATTGCCATAGAGAACACAACCTGGAGGATTTGAGACCACCAGATGATGTCTGCCTTCATCCATTCCGCAGTGACTGCGTCCGGCCCAGCTGCTTTCCCGACCTTTAGAGACCGAATGGCCTCCTGTATGAGATCAGGCGAAAATTGAAGCTCGTCGGAGTTGTTCAGCGCCAAAGATTTATGGACAGGAGGATTCTGGATAGACTGGTCAAAGAACAGGGCCTGAAAGTGCAGGACCCAAAGCTGGCTAGGAATGTTTGAAGGGTCGGAAGTCCCATTATTGAACGTAGGGGAGACTAACTTCCAGAATGCTCTGCTGTCATTCCGCACAGAGGCGAGATAAAGTTTGTGCCATTGGTTCTGAACGAACAGTCTTTTTTTGATGTTAATCCTATCTGAGAATTGTTTTCTGACTACAAAATACTGTTTGAGAGAGTCATCCGTGTTTAGTGACCTAAAGGATTGAAAGGCTTTCCTTAATTGTTGTTTAAGTTGTTGACATTCCGCATCAAACCAGCCTCTAGCGACCATAGCTGAACTGGCTGAATCCCTTTTAGAGGGCTGTTTTAGATTGGAAACTACATATTGGACAAGCTTGTCATAGGTAACAAGTACATTGGAAGGGTCAGTTTCAGACATAAGAATGGAGGTCATTTCCCTTCCTAATGGGTCGTCTAGAAGTTGGCGAATGTCTAAGAGAGTAGGCTCTTTCCAGACTAACTTAGTTAGAAAGTGAAACTTCACCGCAAGGTTCGAAGGCGGAGGTCTTAGCGTGTCCTTCAGTTGGAGCTTAAGAGACAAAGGCAAATGATCGCTCAATTTAAAATCAGAAATCTCAAAGTCCAACACAAAGGTAAATAGATCCACAGGAATGATCATATAGTCCACTACACTACAGCCAGTCGGTGTGACATGTGTGAACTCCGCAGCCGAGTTGAACTTAGACAGACCATTTAACCACATCATGTCATGTTGTAGACACAAATTAAATAAAGATTTGCCAGCCATATTAAGGCACTTGTCTTTGGATGTTCTCGGGAGAGCATAACCGTAAGGTGCCGAGGCCTCCCTGTCTTCAATGAAGGGGCATATATCCTCGGGCTTCTCTCCCACTCTTGCATTCAGGTCAGCTCCAATAAGGAAGAAGGCGTGAGGGTACTTCCTCTCCAACAGTTCAATAAAATCAGACAGCTGTCCCCATTGAGCAATACGGACAGCTGACGTTGGATCCGGAGGTAAGTATACATTGATTATGACCAGTTGGGTGTTATTTACAGACAAGTGAATCGCTAACATACTGCCCGCACCCTGTTGGGATGCACTGAATTCGGCTTTGAGATCTACTTTAACAAACGTTGTTAAACCCGCCATAGGGCGTCCCTTGTTGTGCATTTTCCTGGCTAGGAGATTAAATGATTTAAAGCCTCCCAGATTTACAGGTTCCAGGGACCAAGTTTCTTGAAGCAGGATTACATCAAATTTAGAGAAGAGGTCTAAGACCTCCTGATTTTTGGCTTTGGATTTCCAACCAGCCAAATTCCACGACAGTATTGATAAGTGATTAGTAACATCTCGTAGGCAAGCTCTTGGGTTGGTTTTACCTCTAGCTGCAGGTAGTCAGGCGTCCGATCTGCGGACCGTCGGTTTCCCACATATATTTTGCCTGGATAGGGCTCCCCGTCCTCCGAATCTGTTGGTATCCGACTGGGTCACTTGGGAGGGGACGAAGTTCTTCTGTAGCAAATCTCTGAGGCTGGTTCCAGCCACATCTTGAGCCCACTCGGGCACCTCCGTTGATTTAGCGGGAGACCCTAACCAAGTTTCTTCATAGTCTCTGGAAAGGTTGCCACAGGGTAAGCCCTGGGTTGGTACAAGATCGTGCTCCATGGAGAAACCCCTAATAGAGGGGCCTATCGGATGCCCAGGCCGCCACGAGGATACCAGGGTAGGTAAAATCCTCTCGCCCTGGAGTGAATCCTTAGGTGCCGATAGGGAGCCGTTGAATAGATTAGCTGCCAAGGCAGGGGAAGGAGGAGGTTTATGGAGGGAGGATCTAGTCGTCTTGGACACGCCTTCCGTAGAACCCTGCAAGGGGGGAGATCGACTTGTCGATTGTATTGGCACCTCCATCGTCCTTGGAGGTCGTCGCTCCACTCTGACATTGTCTTGACTTAACGGAATGTTGTTGGGGAAGGTCACATATGAAGGATTTGAGTTGGCTCTCCCCACATGTCTAGAGGATCTCTCTACTGACTTCGTACTATTCCTAAGTACGTGGCTGGATTTGCTGTGGGTGGACTTCACAATGTTACGTTGTCTAAAGGCATGCTTAACGTAAGATCTCTTTTGAGGCAATTCATCTTTGCGTATCAGAGGAGGTCCATCATTGGATTTCCCAGGAAGACCCCATTTGAAGGATATGTGGTCGTATTTAAATTTGTGCAGCAAGTTCCAGAAAAAGGATGCTAGATCTGAGTTATTGAAAACTAGAAGGATTCTTCCCCTCCTAGCAGTAGGAGCAGAGGGGTAGCGACATACACAGGTGAACGCGTCCACAAAGGGCCAATCCTTGCCCAGCGTTTTCAAGATGGAAAGTCTGACCTGTTTAGCGGTCAACCAAGAACCGTTCGAGCGCCCAAGTAGCCAATTAAAAATAGTTATACGATAATCATTGACTTTAATTCCATTCTTCAGATTAGGAGAGCTGGACCTACACCCTAGTGTGTGCTCGTTTCCAGCAGGGTGGGGATGTAAGACCTGAGACTCAAAGTTTTCAACCCTTGCTGTCGATGTAGACAGGGGGGGAGTTCTGACAGCACCCTCTTGCCAAGTGTCTAAGATCATCATATTTTCGTTGGAGAAGGTCAGGTTAAAGGAAGCTTCATCTGGGTGAGAAGGGGAATCTGATTGAGACACAGGTGGAATAAGCACAGAGTTTGTTGCAGGCTGGTCCAAAATTAGTTGTTGAGTTCCCTCATTACTATTTGATTTTCCCTTCCCAGGCTCCTTGTAACTGACATTTTCAAAGGCTACTAGGGCTCCTTTATAATAAGTACTCTCTGAAACTTTGTGCTGTAAAGATGACAAAACGCCAGGTGAGGCAACTCCCGGAGCACCTTCACTTGAGACGTTAAGAGCAGCATAAATCTTGGATTTTATTTCCAGCATTTCTTGATGTAAGATATTTAACTTTGCAAAAATATTCTTGACAGTCCTAGCGATAAGACAACATTGGTCCCGCATTTGAATACACATAAGATGAGTTGGATCTTCTAAAGAGGCTTGAGGGAGCTGCCTCTTATGCATAGTGTTTTGGGGGAAACAGTCCTTAATTGGGGAGATAGAGAAGCCAGGCATGTCACGGGTAGCAGGATCTGGCCATGTAAGGTTATCAAACAGTAGAGGGTCCAACGTCCATGATCCATGGTCTATGGAGATGTCCCCCTCCTCATTAAAAAGGCTCGAACCGCTGTTATTAAGTCCTTCGGGGGAGTACTGAGAGCCAGACAAGGATTCACCCGGGGGAGCCCTAATTGCAGGATGATGTGAAGCCCTGATGGAAGCATTAATATCGTGTTGCACCTGGTCAGTTGCTAAAAACCGGGGCACACAATAATCGTCCATCAGTTTCTGGGCACTCTTCTGGGCACTCTTCTGAGGATTACCTGCTTGAAGCCTTTTAACAGTCTGGGCTCTGGTCGTCACCATCGTGGAAACAAAAGTAAGAACACTAAAAATGGTTTAAAAGGGCTTATCTTCGAGTCACCAAGTTGCCTTGTTACAGTAGCTTGGTTCTTTAAAAAATATCAGGCTTGGGTTCCAAAAGAAAAAGAATAGTGAACACTGTAGCTGAAACAATTAAGGTTTCTTATCTTCCAAAATGGCGATTGAACGAGCGTTGTGGGCAAAACATACAAGCCGAGGCATGCCGCTTCTGATGTGTAAAGGTAATTGGCTTTAACAAGCTCCCCCAGAACAAAAAGTTGGCACGACAGAGAAACCACTATCAGCCTCATTAAAAGTCTTCAAAGAGAAATGTTCGAAGAGGTTAAAACCAAATATACTGACTTTGCGTCGGCGGAGCTCGTTCCCTCGGCATTCAGCTAGTCCACGGTCCATATACTGCTAGCACATACATAAACACACACACACACAAAGAAAAACAGACCCAGCCAGGGAAATGCAGCCAGCTCTGCTGGCTGTCCCATCCCGCCTTACCTCTTGAAATCTGCATGAGGCGCCTCCAGGCCGTCATGGACATTGCAGGCTCGTGGTTATAAATAAATAACTCATATACATGGCGGCCCAGGGGAAGGGAAGGGAGGCGAGGTGTCAGGGCAAAAGCAGCGGCTGGGTGGCGAGTGAGGCACTGAGGAGGTGGCAGCGTCGGCTCCCCGAGCAACGATGGCCTCTACCACTCTGAGTGGTCCACTCGTGCCTCAGAGGAGGGGGGAGACAGGAGGAGGAGGCCACAAGGGGTGGGGAGAGGAGGCGGTGCCAACCACATAATTGAGGGCAACAGGGCGCCTTAAAGTGGCCTTAAAGTGCCAGTGCCGTGGCAGCTAGGAAAAGCCAGCAACTTTAAGGCCACTTTAAGGCGCCCCCGCGGTTTGCAGAGCTGGGGGGCACGGTGGCGGCTTCCTTCCCTGGGGCTGCCACTTGGGCACTTTAAGTACTCAAGCGGCAGGCTGGGAGGGGAGACGCCGGTGCGCCTCCTGGCTCAGGGCACAGGGGGTCGCAGATTTGCGGGCAGGGGCAGGGCGCCATGCCAGCAGCGGCCCCCACCTTATGGAGCCCCAGGGCTCGTGCCCCCTGCTGCCATACCTTAGTTACGCCTCTGGCTGTGAGTTTCCTATTTCATCTTTGTGTGTGCATGTACACGCACATATGAACACAGAGACACCAACCCCTCCCAGATCTCCTCCCAGCTCTCCTCCCAGCTCTCCTCTCTCTCCCAGCTCTCATTTCAGAATGCTGTACACGTGGTGCTAAAACAATCATGGAAATTTACTGACACATATATGATATTAAACGATATACCTGTAACCTGGAAGATGAATAAGTGGCAATGGAAATGGGTTCTATATGCTCTTACAATGACTAAAAGATTGTAGAAAACAAAAAATTAAAGTTGGAAAAAATATATGTGTGTGCATGCTCACGCACATATACATATGCACACAGAGATATGGGCAACCTCCCCCCCCCCGGCTCTGATTTCAAAATGGCCTTGAAAATAAGCTGAGCTATTCTCCCAAAATTGAAAACTTTGGAATTTGCCCATTTCTCCTCATCTCTTCTTTGAGCCCCCAAACCTCATAGCTATGCTTTACGGACAAGCTCTCTCTCACACACAAAAGCAAGGAAATATGAGTTTGTCTGAGTTTGTGTGTTGTGGGGGGAAGAGGGAAGAGTTATGGAAGAAATAGTTTGGGGAATAATGAATACCTTGCATTCCACATTTGACAGGTGAATCTGTTGTATAGCTGAAAGTATGCATCTCTGTCAAAGGCAAATAATTTTAAACAAATACCACATACATCTCAATTTTTATTTGATCTACAGAATCTATGAATTTTTAAAGTTTATTTCCAGTTCTATGACCATGTTTAAAATGTCATGCAACAAGGGTATCTATTCTACAAGCTGTAATATAGATTTTTTTTATAAAAAAAAACTCAATCACATCCATTGTTTTAAACGAATAGTTCTTACTGTTTGAGAGCCATTGCAAATCTTGTGTGGCAGTTGCGACAGAAGATTGTTATAAGGAAATTTTAAAATGTATTTGGAATAATGAACATGAGTGTATCGTTTGTGCAACATGGAAAGCCCCTTGCTTTCCCTCACTTATTGAATTAATGTAACTAAGTAACTAATGTTAAGTCAACAATAACCTTTGCATCTGTTGTAAGTAGCATTAGTGCCAAAAAGCCCCCAAACCAATGGTATCCTGAGTTAAAGGCAGACTTAATGAAAATATTACAAATTAATTTAAGGGACGACAGTATCAGGAACCATCATTTTTATGTTTGCCCAGGACATAAAACTGGGAGAAAATATAAAGCAACATGTGGGGGGGGGCAGATTAGTATTTTTGTGCAGATTGGAGTTGTGTGTCAACAGGATATATTTGGTGGGACCCACCATCTAAGAACGATTTAATCCAAGTAACAAGGGTAGAACAAGATCAAAAGTGCCAACTAAACAAGGAAGGGACAGGATTTGAAGGCTCCTGCAACCCCATCAAAATAACTTTCATGAATGAAGGAAGGAAATATATAAAGTGGAATCAGGGAGTCACCTGGGGAATACGATTGTATGATAAAATCAGATGGGGATACCGAGATAAGGGAAACCTGTTCACTATAAAAAGGGTGCCGTCAGCCTTGCACTCCCCGATAGCAGTTGGACCCAATCCTGTATTAAAGAAAAATACAATAAAAAAGGATCAAAAGACAACAAGTTCTACCCCAGTAGCAAGTACGCAACTTTCAGGGAAAATAAACAATCCACTATGGACACTAATGAACGCCAGTTTTTCTATGGTAAATATGTCTGAGCCAAACCTCACTAATTCCTGTTGGCTCTGTTATAATGTGCAGCCCCCATATTATGAAGGGATAGGAGTTGTAGATACCTATAATGTGATGCAGTCTGATGAAGAATGTAGATGGAAGAAAGGAAGCCAAACACTCCAATCGATCATAGGGCAAGTAACATGTATAGGAACGGTTCCACAAGGATACCAGAAGTATTGTAATATCACCAATGCCACTATAGAAGAAGATGCCTATTATGTACCTCCAAATGGAAATTGGTGGGCTTGCACTACAGGACTTACTGCATGCGTGTATGGGGGAGTGTTAAATCAGACTGGCTTTTGTATTTTGGTACAGGTACTCCCTAGAATTTATGTTCATTCAGAAGACGAAATGTACAAAAGGTATGAAATAAGGGGGCCTGTCAGAAACACAAGAGAGCCAGTCACCACACTTACTATTGCCTTGCTGGTGGGATTAGGAGTAACTGGAGCTGGAACAGGAATCGCTTCAATAGCCACCCAACACACCCAATACAATAATTTAAGGCAGGTCATTGATGAAGATCTGGAGCGAATAGAAAATTCAATATCTCACTTGCAGAAATCTCTAACTTCTCTTTCAGAAGTGGTGCTCCAGAATAGAAGAGGGCTTGACCTGCTTTTTCTTCAAGGAGGAGGGCTCTGCGTATCATTAAAAGAAGAATGTTGCTTTTACGCTGACCATTCTGGGGTGGTGCAAGACTCTATGAAAAAATTAAGAGGAGGACTAGAAAAAAGGAAAAGAGAAAGAGGAGAACGGCAGGGGTGGTTTGAATCAATGTTTAATAATTCCCCGTGGCTGACCACCCTTATATCAACAATAGCAGGGCCATTAATAATATTGTTATTAATTTTGACATTCGGACCATGCATAATAAATAGACTGGTTGAGTTTGTTAAAAATCGAGTAAATACTGTCCAAATGATGATTATGCGGCGACAATATGAAATGTTAGCTTCTGTCATTACAGAAGACTCAAAAGTATAAAGTTTAAAATTTCAGGAGGAAATGAGACAGAAGATTGTTATAAGGAAATTTTAAAATGTATTTGGAATAATGAACATGAGTGTATCGTTTGTGCAACATGGAAAGCCCCTTGCTTTCCCTCACTTATTGAATTAATGTAACTAAGTAACTAATGTTAAGTCAACAATAACCTTTGTATCTGTTTTCTTTTCCTGTAATGAGTAACTAGTGTTATGGTGACAGTAACCTTAGCTCTTCTCGTTTATGTAACTAATGCAAATGTAATGATTAACTAGTTGTCATGCTGGCAGTAATCTCTGTACCCTGTGATGAGTATATAATTCTGAGGAGATGAGCGTACGTGGCCATTCCTTGGTGTTTTTGCCGAGAGTGGTCCGCTGCGCAGAAGTAAAACAGGAGAAACCCACTCCACCGCCTGTTTTGTCTTTCTTTCGATTTACGGCAACACAGTGATGTTCTTTCCCATATATCTTATATTGATCCATCTATCTTCAAACCACAATTCCATATTTCCTTTTATTCAAAATGGAAATTTGCTTTTGTGTGGTTGCATAAGAGCAAGAGCATGTCTGAAACGTGCATCCTGAGTCAGTGATCTACTACAAGAGTATATGCACTTTGTGCACTCACAAAGCTCACAAACCTGCTTACAAAAATAAGAAAAAAAATACATGAGTTAGGGCCCAATCCTATCCAACTTTCTAGTGCTGATGCGTACACAATGCAACCCCGAGATAAGGGAATACAGGTGTGCCCCTGTATCCACAGTATCCACAGTATCCCAGTATCCACAGATACCATTGATATTGGAGGCGCCTATTAGAGATTTGTTTAATGCTCTCTTTTTTTACCTTTAGCAAAAATACAGATGTTCACCTATCTTTAAAAAGGCATTCCATAGTTTCAGGTATCCATGGGGTTGGGGGATGTGTGGAATAAAACCCCAGCAGATACCGGGGCATTTTATTTGTTCCCTTACCTTTAGGAGGCCTCCTTGACTCCCTCCCAACATCAGATTGCAGCACACGCTTGTTTGCACGGCTGGAGGCTACCTCAGTGCTGGAAAGTTGGATAGGATTGGGCCCTTCCTCTTATATGAGTTATGTAGACTTGCCAGGTTTCGAAAATGACCATAAGGGACACACAGCTATCGGAATACTGCTTTCTATCAAACCACTCCATGGTTACCAGAAATAATATAAAATGGCTGGCCATTAAATGGTTGGGAAAATTCTCTCCTTAGGAGATAGTAGAATTCAGAGAGTTCAACAATCAGTATGTAGTGGGAATGAAGCCCAGGTCTTTAGCAAACGAGATCACACAGCACATTCTGCTAAAAATGCTAGAACTTCCTAATAAGTCCCGATACATCCTTGGGTGGCAATCAAGTTTCTTTTTATAGTAGTGAAAATTTAGACAGATTATTTTGCTCAAACCATTAAGACTTTATAATGACATTTCAAAGGCAAAGATTTAAGTCTCGATAAGTATAGTGATAGATGCACTTACATGTTGTCACGGTTCTCAAAAGTACATTTAAAACCGACTGCTTTTAAACGTTTCAGGGGAAAAAAAATGTTTCTCATCTTTTATTCTTGTTCATTCACCCTAACCTTCCCATAGTACATAGAGAGATTTCATCACAAAGCCCTCAAACATTAAGTCTTTTTTGGCAGATACATTTATTAATCCCACTCACATAAAGAAGAAAGGAGTGACAGACCCAGAGCAGAAATTTGTGTCAATAATCCACCAGTGATTAGCCTTGGGTGTTGCTGGCAGTTTATAGAAACAGTGATTTTCTTATATAACGCAATAACCGTCTCCTTCACTGGTTTTAGTATGTTTATGTTAGGCAGATGGATATTGCAGTGGTTTTCAAACTGCTAGGGAACATTGGAAGTTTATTAGGCGGCATTCATCTGAAAAAGTTCACATCAGAACTCTGCTCCTCCTCAGAGAACTTTAGGCTAGTAAAGGGGAGGGAAGCATATTGAAGCCTTCCCCCCCCCCCAAAAAAAAACCCCAAGAAGCAGTTGTGCAGTCTTTTTCAGAGGAGGAAAGAGGGAGAAGCTTTATAAGGCAGTTATGGCTGTATATGTCTTTTTTTTCTAAACTCTAAACCAGTGGTTCCCAAATTGTGTGTTGGGACCCATCAGTGGGTCACAACCCAATTTAAGAGCACAATCCTATACCCCTGTTGCCCCAGCGCTAAGCTCTTGCGCCGGCCAAATGCTGTTGCAAACGTGCCGTCAAGTGCATCACTGTCATTGGTACGGCACTGGACCGGCACAAATAGCATCACCAACGCTTGGGCGCCGCTGCAACCACCAGCAGCGCCAGCCTTGTGCCGGTTGAACATCAGGGTATGCGGTTGGCACTGGGCCTTGCCGAGGGTGTTCCAGAGGCGTGCTGGGGGCGTATCTGGGCGGCGGAGACGGGGGTTGTCACTCAGGACGGCCAAAGTGCCAAATCCTAAACTCCGTCCCCAGCCTCAGTGGCCCAGATTCAGGCTGCTCCTGCACACGTGCAAAACAGCAGGCGCAGATTCGAGCAGCCCCATTGGGATGACTGGGGCTTATGCGGGTGTAAGGGGAAAACCTCCTCATGGCCTGCACTTCGCTGCTGCCACCTCCTAATAGGCTGTAGGATACAGCCCTGATGTTGGCCTTACTATGTTGGCCTTACTTAGGATTGGGCTGCCCAGTGAGTCGTGAAGCACCTAGGGCAGCCATATTGAAAATATGGAAAGATGGGATGCTGGAAAGGGGGAAGGGTGTGTGCTTTTTTTTGGCTTGTGTCAAGATTGTAAAAAGGCTTTTTTTTCCCCTTTCTGATTCATGTTGCTTTGGAAAATGACTGAGAAATAACCCAACGTATTGCTGCATTCTCAGGAAAGCAGCAGGCTCTGCTATCACTATGATGGCATTCCGGCCAGGACATCACTTCCAGATTAATGACATCACTTCCAGAGGGTCCCAGACAGATTGTCATTTTAAAAAATGGGTCCCGGTGCTAAAAAGTTTGAGAAACACTACTCTAAACCAGAGCAGAGGAAGGTGAAGTGAGGAAGTGGCCCTTTCTGTGGTGTTACCTTCATTTCTTCCCCACCTCATCTTGCCCCTGGAATGATGCTACATTGTGGTGTTGTGTCACTTTAAAGAAAATCCTGGGAAAGGCAGTGACAGTCCCCACACACTGGCCAATGCGGAGGTCCTCATTTCCCCCTCAAAATGGCACTGCATCATGCCATAATAATGTATTTATTCATGTACTTTTTCTTTCCACTCAAAAAGCAGCTTACAATAAAAGCAATGGAAATGTAATGCAATAAACCATCCTAAACAAAATGACTTTCAATTTAAAACCATTTCAAAAAATACAGAACGGAAGCACAGCACAGTAAATTAGCCCATCAAACAACAAGCAGAAACAAAAATGTACTGATTATTCATGTCGTATTGAGGTCTTCTGGGCTGAAGGGCTTAAAAAAAAACCAGCATGACAGGGCCTCCTTTGTTTCAGAATTTGGACCTCAAGAGTTGTTCAATGAGAAAATCAGTAGCAACAATGAAGCTTTCTTGAAAGAGAACTCATGCATCACTTTCCTATAGCAGCATTTTCCAAACCAAAATTCCCATCAAATGCAGTTTTCCTTGAAGGACAAAAAAAATAAAAAAATAAAAAAAATCACTAGTTCTGATCAGGCAAATGGAACAGGGAAGAGGTTAAGTACATCCCCAGCCCACCAGGTGCAATTCTGGCTCTTATGAGCTACAGAAGGCATGCCATAACTCTTTCACACATCTACTAATAGGGCTGATGCACCAAGGCTGGGAACCCTTTGAACAAGCCTATGGTATGGAATGCAAAAGCTGCTCATAAATAATAGACCTGGGTGGGTGGGTGAGTGGGAAACACCACTGATTTACAACAGAATAAATGGCAGGATGAGGTGTATATTTACTCCTAAATTCGTAATAGAGTGCATTAATAATAGATGATAATGCTAGGCTAATAATGGATGTCATAAATAATGCAGCCCTCTATTAGGAAGGTGCACCGTAAAACCTAGGACTGGATTTTCCTAAAAACTGACAATAGAATGCCAATGGATTTATGGAGTAGAATTAAAGACAGAAGTGAAAATATTTGTTCAGTTTCATGGTCCCTGAGTGCTTCATGGTTTTTCTGTTTGTTTTTTGTTTGTTTGTTTGGTGTGATTTCTTCACCAGTCACAAAGTTTCCAGACCTGCTGTTCTACCAACTTACATTAGGGCATACATTGCTACACCATCCCTTCCTAGGATGAATTATGGGGAAACAAGAAAAGGCCTTCTGGAAGTCTGCTGTAGGTTCCTGCACATTATCTTGCATCTCACAACCCCATTATAGATCTGAGCTTCATGAGTGGACATTTTAATCTTTACAAAACAAATCATTTTCTAATTTACTGAATTGCTCTGTAAAGAACCTTCTTCTAGAAAAACGCTCAGCTGATGCTATTCTTAAAATATAACTGTTCATCTGTTGGGTTACAAAGCGATTGATTTGATAAATACGGTAAATAGAAGGGTCTGTTTCTTTCACCAGGACTGTTAGAATACCGCCTATTCTCTGCACTGAATTGTGGAAACAACTGTGATGTCATGGAACGTTTACGAACATTCTGCCGAGGGCGAAAGGATCAGTCCACACTGACAAACAGCACAGTGTCTGTTCAGTTTCTGAAACAAAAGGTCAGTTGGGTTGGTTAAAACACTGACAGGTTTTAGGTGTAGGAAAGGTTGTATTTGGCTGGTTATTGTAGCCTTACAAAGCTTCATTTAGATTACATGAGTTTACAGAATAGGGGCCCAATCCTATCCCACTTTCCAGCACCAATGCAACCCCAAGGTAAAGGAACAAATGTTCCCTTGCCATATGGAGGTCTCCGTGACTGCCTCCCCACTGTAGGATGTGGCACATGCCTATTTGCATGGCTGCAATGGTGCTGGGAAGTTGGATAGGTTTGGGCCCTAAACATCTCCAAGAAGAAGGGAGATAGTGGGCGAAACTTCTCATAGATACATGAACAAGAGAGATTGGATGCTGTTGGTCAAAGAAAGGATGAAGACTGAAAAACTGAGTGGATAGAAGGCCACAGAGGGGGATGGTAATGGGAAGAACTGTATAGGCCAGGGGTATCAAAGGCTCATAGGCCGAATATAGCCCATGGAAGCTCTTTATCCAGCCCGTGTGATAATTGGGCTCTTCCATAGCTTGAAAATATGAACGGCATATTTTCTGTTCTGTCATTTTGCAGCTAATGAGTTACTAGGTGAGAAAAAAGGTGCTTATTTCTGGTTGTCACTTGCTTAATGATGCCAGTTTCTGCAGTTTTGCACCAGAGCTGGAGCAGGCTCTGATCGTGCCTAGGGCAGGGTGGTGACGCTCAGACTTTCCACACCCCTGCTTCCGGAATCATCTAATTTTGGAGGGACAGACTGGAGGGCCCAGCTCTACACCACTTACTTCCCCAGCACACCCAGCTGTCTTGCTGGCACCCATGGCAGCTGCTACACCATGCCCTATGGGCACGACACCTCTGTTTCTCACTTCTGGCCCTCAATGCTATTCATCCCACTGTTGTGGACACCCTCTCTTTCCCAAACACGTGTACAGGCCTGACTCCATTTTAGATTTCATCCTGGGAGTTAAACAGGCTGCTGCCCTGCAAAGAAGTGAGGTCACACAGGTGACCCTTAGTAGATAAGCTAATTTCAGGGCTATTAAGAATTGGTGCCAGGGACATCTGTAAGTCTCCTTTCGCCTCAGGGTCTTGAAATGCAAATCTGGGTCTCTGACAAAAGGAGTATGCAAGGGCGAGCCCTACCTAAAATATTAAATCAAGTTCCTATGTGGCTCACTTGAGCACTTTTCAGTCTCTTCTAAGAAGTCTCCCACCCTGAATCTGAAGCAGCACACACCCCTCTACCTTTGTCCAGCAGGAACATTTTGATGGCTGAGCAATCAGAAGCCCACTTAATCCAATCAAGTGATGTAGGAGCCACCACACACCCCCCCTGATTCTCCCAGAAACCACCAAGCTTCTATCCTGGCTCCCCAGCCAAGCTGAAATCACCAAACTCCTTCACCTGGGCTGTGAGCACCCAGCCCAGCCAAGACACCCTGAGCTCCTGCTAACCACTTTCAACTCTCCAGCAAAACAATAGAGGTTCTGGCAACAGTGGAAGCAGCAACTCTTGGTGGGAAAACATTTTTTGGCTCAAGTCCAACTGTTAAGAGCCTCCTTAACATGGCTCTGTACCCCACTGTGGTCATTTTGGCCTATAGGTAACAATGGTGATTGCTATGCTCATAATAGTCAGATGGAGGTGCAACCAGATGCATAATACAGGACCTGGAAAGGTAAAAGGGGTAAGATTAGGATGTAATGAGAACAAACGTGTACAAGTCTGACTCCATTTTGAAATTTCTGAGCCTGCTATTCTGCAAGAAGATCACAGAAGGTGAGCCTCGGGAGATAGCACAAGGTAATGCAGACAATTGGTGCCAAGAGACATTCCAAGGTCTCCCTCCCTCAGGGTCTTGTAATGTAAATCTGATATCTGACAAAAAGGAGCATTGTAAGGACCATTTTAGCCCTAATCTATTCTAATCTGCCCAGGAGCCAAAAATACCCTGGAAAATTTTCTTAGATTACGCCAAGAAAGTTTCCCCACCAAAACAAGAGCATTAGAGTAAAACTATACCTGCCTTGTCAATCTTATCACCACTATTTAAATGTAAAGCAGGCACTCCTGAATATCAAGGTGATTGGATTAAGGTGGGGAGGGGAAAGATTCTGACTCTTCAAGCACTTGTGAAATGTCTCCTGTCTGCTTTTGTGTGCCAACCTATTGTAATCTAAATGTACCTATGTCTGCATCTAAATCACTCTTTGATCTTTCATTGGGGTCACACAAGAGAGGCGAGGGGGAGCAGCAGCAAAAAGACCACCAATCAGATGTCTCGCATCACCAAAGTTTGCCAATAGCAAGTTGCCAATGTTCTAATTCCACATTTGCATGTTCAACTGTATAACTGACCAAACCCAGATGTACAAATTACACAAATTCTGTGATCTCCATTGGAGGCATTGCATCTGTGTCTGTTTTACTGATGTCCTACACATGAGTAAAACGTATTTCTCTTTCTGCAACATCAAGTCCAGCTGGCATTCTTTTCTGTACACATTTAAGTTTGGTAAGCTATAGTGAAACACCATAGAATGGGGATCGGTGAACTCGGGTGGGTTTCATTGACTTCAGCAGGAACGGGAATGAACAGTGGGGAAACGAACCTTCAAATTGACAGCTCCTGAACTTAAAGGGATAGGAGCCCAGAGAAATCATATTGGCCTGATTTCCTCCTACTTCACAAGTAAGGAAGTTAACGCATAACTAAAGAAGCAGCTCCAAATACCTTTTGTTTTCTTAGAAATGTTTTGTTTCCTTTATGCAAATGGGTATATCTCCTGTTCTGGAAGCAGAACTTAGAAGGAAGGGAAAAAGAAGAAGAGAAGCAGGTTCAGTTCACTCCTAGACCCTCCAGGAGTGTCTCTGCTGTGTTTTTGGAGGCTTCTGTCCCAGTCAGGAACCCTCCTCTTCCATCTTGGACCCTGCCAAGGACTGCTTTTTTGCTCCATCTGCTGGAACCTGGAATCTTGCAGCCCTGCCTGTGCGGCCTACAAGGACCATGCATCCCTGACCAGCTGAATAGGATAGGTAGTATCTCCCGCCCTTTTCTCTTCCTTCTGAATCCTCACTACAGTGCTCTCTCTCTCTCTCTCTCTCTCTCTCTCTCTCTCTCTCTCTCTCTCTTGTTTTGCAAGTCCATTTAAAGCTCTGTAACTGATCTTGTACTCATATTTGTGGTTCGGACAGAATGCGCACAGACACAGAGTGAGGTTCAGAGAAAACTTTACTCAGCCTGAGGTCCACTTTGCCCCCAACAAGGCAAAAATGGCCCCGAACAAACTTTGTTGTTTCATTTTATAGCATTCTTTAGGGTGTTTCCTGCGTTGTGCTGCCTACGTGGCATTGATTACAAAAGCGAGAGCAGTACGCATGTACTGTAAGCTACTACGTCTTGCACGTTCCATACACATCTTATCTCTATCGTTTCTCTTCCCCTCAGGCGTAGCCTTTGGCCTTGCTCAGGCTTCCGCCCTTGGGTAATCCCCTTATCTAGTTGCTACAGCAATTGGAAATTCTTGACTTTTGTTTCTGTCCCAACAAACCTCCCTTAATTTCCAATTCTAATTTTATCCTGCAGGTGTCAGCAAAGCAATATGTGTTGGCTTTTTTTTTTTAAAGATGCGCATAAATGTTTGCATAAGCGATGGCATACATTGGCAAAAGCATCCTAACACAATCATGACTATTATGAAAATGATTATCCCCATTACCAGCCGTTGGATTTAAGCTGTTCCTGGGAGCCAAGACCAAATTCCCTCCCAGAAAGAGCTTGGCTGGTAAGGTTTTTTTGCACCTGCACAATAGTCATTTTTGGACCATGGGCCTAAGTGTACTCCTGTTACCACAGGCAAGGTGAATGTTAAAATCACAGTTAAACTTAACAGCACTTTTATTTTATTTTTTCTTCCCATAGAACCAAAGTTTAGATAGGTGAAAGACATTAAAGAGGGTGGGGTTACAACAAAGTTTACTATTCCCTTGTGATCTTTTTTTTTTCTTCGCTCACGCCTGCATCCAATTTGGCACCAGGGGCTCTCCCTCGACTTCCTGATCTCTGGTCGTCCTTTCTTCTGAAACTGCTCGGTGGTTTCTTTGGGATTTTCTCCTTGGTCAGTCTTAGGCTCAAGTTTTCCGTGGGTTCTGCTGTTCATTGAGCTTTTTGGAATTGTCCTCGGCTGGCAGCGTTACGGGTGGTCTTACTTTTTTCACGTTGCTGCAATGGATCTATTTTTTTTTACCTGAAAACACTTAACTGCTGTAGGTGTTACTAATACAACTTGGTCAGAGGGGTGTCTAAAGTAAATCCGAGGTAAAAAACCTTCTGTTGCACCATTTGAGCCTTTTCCTTTGATACCTTGTAACCCCCCTTATGGAGGTGTTTTAGGAGACTTACTGTAGCGTGTTTATATTTTTGTGTTCCATACTGTTTATGCTGCATTACTTTGGTGCTTACACACACACGCGTACTGGTGTCATACATTCAGTCAGACTTAATACATTCAGTGTGGTTACTTGCTATGTGCTGCTTGCCTCTGAATACACTTTGATTAAGTGGAATAATTAACCGTACATGGGAGATAACTGACATTTAGAAAATGACTGCCTTGAATCTCTCTACCACTAGGTTAACTTCCACTAAGCTGGTTTCTATAGTCTGTACAGATGAACTGCTTCTCCTGTTAAGCTGAGGATAGCAACATTTTCTGCAAGCAACAGACATTTAGCTTTTATTGTTGCAACTAGGACACAGAACTCTTAGCATGCTCTGGAGTCTTGTTCTTTGTGCATCTTTTAGCTATTTCTTTAAGTGAACAGCAGATACTTAGCTGTTTTGCTGTGACAGCAATGAGAAGCTTCCAGCTATAAGTCTCTGGCAAAAACACCTTAGAAAGCCACAACCACTTTCATACTTAGCTATATGCTTACGGGATTTATGTTCTTAGCTTCTTTACAAGCTACAGCCACAACATTAATTATCCAACAACAGCAAGCATGTTCATTTAGTTTCTTGGTGAGACTTACTTTGCCTTTTAACAGTTTTGCAACTTTAAAAGAAATTATGGACACTGCTCCTGTTCCAATGCACCAATAGCCAATGTACCATTCCCTTGCTGGGGGGGTTTACCTGTTACCTTACATACTTTAAACAGATAAAAGACAAAAACCAGTAAAATATCATCGCACGTGATGGCTTCCATTTTACCGGGATAATATTACATTATCTTTAGCATCTGTAAGGTGACTGCTAATTAACCTTTTAACGTTTTTTGTGAACTTCCAGGCAACAGACTTACTATCACCTCATTTATCCAATTAAAATTGGGATTGTAATCCTGTGTTATTGGCTATTGAATTGGTTTAACGGGCTATCTTATTGATCAAGTTACAAATGTTACATACATTTCACCTATGACTGTTTACATTACTTTCCACAATTAATTGTGTTCCTGCTGGCCCTAATTGCCCTCTTTATTGCACTCAGATTACTATCTATAACAACAAGGTGTCACTATGAATGAAATGGGCAGCTTGTAAACTCTTTCCTTAGCAAGGCATGGCATTTTTGCTTCATTTATATGCTTGTTAAACCATTCATGTACCAGAAAAAAAACTGTTTCTATTGCTTGGCATATAATTGGGGAAAACTTTCACCAAACTCAACCTTGGACCAAACATATGGTTTCCTGACCGGGAAACTAACAAGAAGCTACACAAGCTTGCCAAGCCTTTTTCACCTTTTCTGAAGCCCTTCTAACTCTTCTTAGAAATTAAATGCCATGAGTGAGGCCACCTCCTTCTTAAAACTATTAATTCATTGAAGCAAGACTAAAATGACATAGGTCAATAAGCACACTAATTCTAACAAAAGCAAGCTGCCTTAGACAAGCAAACAAACCACATTAAGGCTTTTTACAAAAGCACATACATACAAAACACTAGTCCTTCGCACTACTTTGCAAGGATAGGTTCTGCCCTGAGCCTGCTAGGTAGACCAATTTTTTTAGCAATTTAACCTCCCACAATAGTTCAGCTCCTAGGTACAAGGCTGTTTTAAAACTCAGGGTTAGAATTCCTATTTTTCTAGAACACAAACTGAGCATTCTGTGCTGACCCATTTTAGCACAAATAATACAAAGATTATAAATTCATTAACACAGGATTCTAAATAGACATTGAAACGGTATATTAACTGCTTGAATTGGAAATGGCTATTGACAAATGCAAACTGTCTTAAACAAACCAGGTATTAAACCTTAATTTAGGGCCCTTATTACACCAATACAACACAACAATAACCCAATATTTATAACAATATTTATAACAACAAGGTGTTTATAACATAAAACATGTTATGTTTTACTTTCCTGCCCAAAGCTTGCTAAGTATACTGAATCTTTCCTTTGGCAACTAAAAAAACCCAATTATATGGGCCTTCCCATATAATTCACCATAAAACATCATAAAACTTTCCCTAAAAACACTAAAGGGGCTTGATTGCTGGATAGCTTACACACTTAAACTATACATTCAGAGAAGCATCTAAACAAATAATCCTGTGCATTTCACTTTTTTTCTTTAAAAAACATTCACTACATATGCCATGCAAACACTTTTAAGCTGAACTATTTGAATAGCTCACAGACATTCAGGGAAACGTTTATTCAGTCAATTTAATTTCCCATAACTTTAGTACACTTGAGCTTCCTTATCTGCTTGTTACACATATATGAACTTATATTTTTCTTAAAAACAGGAAAGGCTACTCAAAAAAATAACCCAAATAGCTGCGCAAAACAAACAGACTTCATATCTAAAAGGCTGCCTTTTTGAAAAAGAAAGTGCCCACAAAGAGGGGCACTTAATTCATTTCCTTTCTAGCCACACACATTTCCTTTTAGGTACACACACATTGGCTTTTAACTTGAGAAAGGATCAGAGTCTTGCCTACAACCAAACAATGTACTTTACTTTTACAATACACCATCTTTACAATACACCATCTTTTAATTTTGTACATGCACAGAGGCTAGTGGAAGAATAGCAAACCATTTAGGCAGCTCCTGTTTAAAATTCATAGCTGCTTTCATGCACATAGCATACCTTACAGCTTCAAAAATAACTCCACTACTAACATAAATACAAAAACTTTTGGCCTTCTTCTTTACATGTTTAACCCCAAGGAAACCCATTTCCAAAAAGACAATTTTTTATTATCATGAGCCAATGAGTATAAGAAATCTAACGCTTATTCAACTTAAAAGCTATGTACTTAAATGCAAAAACCTAGATTTCCTTTAAACACATGCTCAGAGAGCTGCAAACTATTTAGACAAACAGCCTCCATTCACAAAAGCAAAACCCCTGAAAAGCAAAAGAAAACTCTCCAACCTCTTTTTTTTTATACTCAGCCAGAGAAATAAACACTATATTTATCTGGCTCACAGCCAGAGCACTTTCACAAATTTGCTTGGAAGCAAATGCATTTTCACAAAGTAAAGATTAGCAATGACATAACAGGCAGAAACTCTACAGGTAAAGCATTGCACCCAGTGTGTCTGGAACTTCTTATAGGTTCATTTCCCTACATTTTACAGTGATCTCTCAGGTGCATGAAACAACCAACAAGATGCTTGCATTCCTTTACTTATCACTCCCTTGTACTGACCATAAAATCACACCTTTGCAAACATGCCTTAAAATCACAGCTCTACAATAAAGAAAATTCTTTGACACTTCTTCCCTACTGGAGGTTGTGGGGAAGGGGTCCTCTCAACATACACTCTAGGGCTTATTTCATTGGCTCTGCCTACTAGACTTTCTTCTCATTTTCTTTTTAGCAATTACAGGGTTAAATTACTGGCTTGAGGGAAAGCAGAATTTCACAGGTCATACTCTCTTGGAAGAACAAATGCAAATACCAATAGAACCTAGATAGCTACTGACACTTTTACTAAGTTTTCACTGCTACTATTCTCCGGCAAAAACACAGCCAAACGTAGCCAAACGTTGCCCCCCTTGTTCTTGGGAATTAGCCTTGCTTTCTGTTACAAAACTCATTTTAAATGTTTGCGGCACTGAAAGACACTTTAATACACAAACTTGGGACTTCTGCAAGCTCACCCCCACCCTAGGAATTCATGCTGGTTTGCAGAGGTGATAAGCTTGAAAAACGAAACTGCTTACCATACAGAGAAAGGAGGGGTGGAGGGGGAAGAGAATAAACCAGACACTTTTTTCCTGTCTTGCGGCTTGAAGGGAAACCTTGCCTGAAAGTTACGTACATTGCCCTACATTGCAAAGGTGTACAGATCTCTGAGCTGCCTTGTCCCCTTTAACCACCACAAACAATACACACTCTCCAGACGAACAAAAACACAAATAGGAAAAAGGGACAGACTGGAGTAAGGGGTTTCCAGTTCACACAGGCACGCACTTCCCAAATACCTGACACCCGGAGGGTTTTAGCTGAGCCACGGCCCCACTCCGTTGTCCCTGAGGGGTCTGGCGAGGACTCCCTCTTTACCTATGCCCCGGGGTCTTACCTTAGCCGGCAGTCACCTTGACACTTGACACCTCAGTCTCGCGCCCAGATGGGATCCTTCGACGGCGTACTGCGCCGGGGTGGCGACGACGAGAACCCTTCCCTTAAAGCAAGGGCGTGGCCGCTGGGTGGTCAGCGCCTCCACCCCACGTCCCTGCCGACGAAAAATCCACGGGGCAGGCAAACAGCCCGCAGCGGCTGCTCGCAACTATCCGGGACCACGGCACCAGATTATGTACTCGTATTTGTGGTTCGGACAGAATGCGCACAGACACAGAGTGAGGTTCAGGGAAAACTTTACTCAGCCTGAGGTCCACTTTGCCCCCAACAAGGCAAAAATGGCCCCGAACAAACTTTGTTGTTTCATTTTATAGCATTCTTTAGGGTGTTTCCTGCGTTGTGCTGCCTACGTGGCATTGATTACAAAAGCGAGAGCAGTACGCATGTACTGTAAGCTACTACGTCTTGCACGTTCCATACACATCTTATCTCTATCGTTTCTCTTCCCCTCAGGCGTAGCCTTTGGCCTTGCTCAGGCTTCCGCCCTTGGGTAATCCCCTTATCTAGTTGCTACAGCAATTGGAAATTCTTGACTTTTGTTTCTGTCCCAACAATCTTCCAAGCAAAAATACTTAGAATTAAATGTGCCTTTTATTTATTTATATTTCTTAATAAACTCTATTTTCTTTGAAAAAGCTCTGTCTCGTGGTTACTGTTAGCCTAAATCTGAGGCACTTTGAGGTTGTTCACACCGCTCATCCATATCAACGATCCCAAAATTGTCACACTGCTGAATTTGACCTCTCGCTAGCTAATTTCCCCAATTTCAGATATTTGTAGGACACACGCGTGCATGTGAATGAGCAGTGTTGACATAGTGGCCGTACAAATCGGTGGAGGAGTGCGGTCAGTAACATCACATCCCTAATATTTCAAAGCATTCTGTATACAAAGTATTGCTGTATCTTCCTTCAGACCTCTGGCATTGCCTGGCAGTGTTCCAGGTAGTTCCCATGGATTTCTGATGCATGTACTTGGGCATCAGGATCCATGGGAACGTCTATCCTACAGATCCTTTTCCTGGGATTCTGCAGCAGCACTGAAATTCCAGTGGGCACTTCACAGTAAGACCTCCCCATTATGAAGTTTAGAAGCTGCCATCAGCTAATTTGGGGGGAAAGGGAAGGAGGGTGTTATGGGAGAGATTAACAGGTGACAGTTGAAGTGGGAAGGTTTCTAGGCCTCATTGAGCATCTGATGACATCAGCATCGCTAATTTGGCCCCAAGTTGAACTAAGCCCACATTAACTCATTTGAAGCAAACCCATTCTGAATTGAGCCCAAGGGAACTCACTAGTGCTAAGCTCTGTACTTAAAAAATATTTAATTTAGGAAAAGTCATGTACCAGGCAGATTGTGAGCACCTTGAGGATTCTCCTTATCACTGGGAGATTAGTTGTAACTGAGAAAGACTTATCAATATGCATCAAATTCCTGCTTCAAGAACTCTAAAATGTGGAAGAATGATTATTACTGTGTTTGCCAAGGAATTTATTATGAAGAGTGAAACAAAGGTTTTTGCAAGCACAGGTCTCCCAGGTGTGAACAGTACGCAACTCTGCATGCTATCACTTATTAGGAGATGTCGCCAACTGTCTCAGTAATGCGAACTGAAGGCTAATGACATGGCTTTGTACTGCATGCTGATGTCTATGAGCTGAATACAAAGACAATTTACTAGATTAATTAAGTAAGTGGATGTATGTTTTGTGACAAGTACATATGTAACACTTGTACAAGGGCTGAGGACATTAATACTGCTATCTTGGAGTTGCAGAATTAAACCTTGTTCATCTAAATAGCTGCAATTTGAAATCGATGGTAAGTTAATAGTTGAACAGATTCCCAAGCAAGCACATACCGAATCCTGCAATCTCCCCAATTCACTGGGGCACAGCATAATGAGAGCACATACAATATTTCCAAAGGCCCTTTCTGATATTATCTTAGTAACACAGGAGTCACTAAGGGGCTTACATTTACTGGGATAAGGCCCATCTTATCCACCTTTCCAGCACCTATGCAGCTGCAGTACAGCCTGGAGGTAAGGAAGCAAACATTCCCTTACTTTGAGGAGACTCCTTTGACGCCCACCCCTCACCACTGCAGTATGCAGGCATGACCTGTTGGCACAGCTGCATCAGTGCTGGAAAACTGAATAAAATTGGAACCGTAATCTGGTAGCCTCAGGAAGTCCAAGAAACATGGACCCTACCAGGTAATGCATTGTATACACTAGTAGTTTAATGCTGATGTGAGAGAGAGCTTCATTGTGGGTTCCACTTTGCATGTTGTTATCATTGTTGTTCAGTCGCCAAGTAGTGTCCGACTCTTTGCAACTCCATGGACCACAGCACACCAGGCCTCCCTGTCCTCCACTAGCTTCTGGAGTTCGCCCAATTTCATATTCATTGCCTCAGTGACACTTGAGACAAAAGCCAGTGACAGAGAGCTTCTGGAGCATGCCACAACCAGGCATCAGGGCCTGAACCAAAGTCTTGGGTTTGGTAAGAGGCCTGACTTCCTGAACAAAGTGCTGAATCACTCAGCAGGTGAGGACTAATTAATCACCTCTGAAGTGGCTCAAGGGCTGTGTGCAAAGGGCACGCCTGATTGGTGTTTGGCTTGCCCAGCAACAGTTCATGATTGGGCTCACCTGGTATATAGGTAGCACTGCTGCTGCTCTACTTGTGTGGGTGAAGGGCAGTGTGCAGCGGAGCACCCTGCTGGTTTAGAGAGCACTTTGACTGAAGAGATTTGTGCTAAACCTTTGCCTGTGTGGTTTCCTGTGTGAGACCCTATCTGCATGTTTCCTGTACCGTCTGTGGTCACCATACATCTGTAAATACACGTTGGTGAGAAAAGACTTCTTGTGTTCTTGGACTTCTTATCCTCCTTATGCATTCCTCACAGAGGGGGCCATGCCTGGATGCCTGTGAGAGCTGAGAGTGCTGCAGTCTTCCCAGTTGCTGTGTGTGAGCATGCTACTCTGCTGCTAGTTGGCAATCTGCTGGGTTCCCTCTACCACAGTATAGAGGGGCCCCCATGCACCCCAACTATTGTTCTCATATCTAACCATCTCATCCTCTGCCGCCCCCTCCTCCTTTTGCCTTCAATCGTTCCCAGCATGAGGGTCTTTTCTAAAGAGTCCTCTCTTCTCATGAGGAGGTGGCCAAAGTACTTGAGCTTCAGCTTCAGGATTTGTCCTTCCAGGGAGCAATCAGGCTTGACTTCCTGTAGGATTGACCAATTAGATCTCTTTGCAGTCCAGCGGACTCTCAAGAGTCTTCTCCAACACCATAATTCAAAAGCATCTATTCTTCGGCGCTCTGCCTTTCTTATGGTCCAGCTCTCACATTTATACATGGCTACTGGGAAAACCATAGCTTTGACTATGCAAACCTTTGTTGGCAGGGTGATGTCTCAGCTTTTTATTAAGTTGTCTAGGTTCGCCATAGCTTTCCTCCCAAGAAGTAAACATCTTTTAATTTCATGGCTGCAGTCACCATCTGCGGTGATCTTGGAGCCCACTTTGCATGAGTTCTATATAATTGTCAAAAGGGGTTCTCATTAATGCACAAAAAAAATATTAAGAAAGTACTGGTTTTCATAGTGAATAACCGATATGTTAGAGCAGCAGTCCTCTACCCTAACTACTTATTACCTACTACACGAAGTCTTAGGGTTTATTCAGCACAAGGATTCATAAGCAAGAGAGTTCCAGAAAAACATCTACCTCTGCTTCATTGACTATGCTAAAGCCTTTGATTATGTGGATCACAACAAACTGTGGCAAGTTCTTGAAGAGATGGGAGTACCAGACCACCTTATCTGTCTTCTGAGAAACCTTTACATTATGCGGGTCAGGAAGCAACAGTTAGAACCGGACATGGAACAACCGACTGGTTTCAGATTGGGAAAGGTGTACGACAAGGCTGTATACTGTCACCCTGCTTATTTAATTTATATGCAGACTACATCATGAGGAAGGCAGGGCTGGATGATTCACAAGCTGGAATCAAGATCGCTGGGAGAAATATCAACAACCTCAGATATGCAGACGACACCACTCTAATGGCAGAAAGTGAGGAAGACCTCAAGAACCTTCTGATGAGGGTGAAAGAGGAAAGTGCCAAAATTGGCTTGAAGCTCAACATTAAAAAAACTAAGATCATGGCAACCACTCCCATCACTTCCTGGCAAATAGAAGGGGAAGAAATGGAAGCAGTGACAGACTTTATTTTCCTGGGCTCCAAGATCACCGCAGATGGTGACCGCAGCCATGAAATTAAAAGACGTTTACTTCTTGGGAGAAAAGCTATGGCGAACTTAAGACAACTTAATCAAAGCCGAGACAGCACCCTGCCAACAAAGGTTCGCATAGTCAAAGCTATGGTTTTCCCAGTAGCAATGTATGGCTGTGAGAGCTGGACCATAAGAAAGGCAGAGCGCCGAAGAATAGATGCTTTCGAATTATGGTGTTGGAGAAGACTCTTGAGAGTCCCCTGGACTGCAAGGAGATCCAATCGGTCAATCCTCCAGGAAGTCAAGCCTGATTGCTCCCTGGAAGGACAAATCCTGAAGCTGAAGCTCAAGTACTTTGGTCACCTCCTCATGAGAAGAGAGGACTCTTTAGAAAAGACCCTCATGCTGGGAAAGATCGAAGGCAAAAGGAGAAGGGGGCGGCAGACAATGAGATGGTTAGATAGTGTCACCGAAGCAATGAACATGAAATTGGGTGAACTCAGGAAGCTAGTGGAGGACAGGGAGGCCTGGAGTGCTGTGGTCCATGGGGTCGCGAAGAGTCGGACATGACTTAGCGACTGAACAACAACAACTCTACTTGATGATGATGATGCACTTGATGTTGTCGTCATGAGGTAATTACGGGAACATGCTTGGGTGAACATCATAAATTCATGCTTTTGATTATTTTCTTCTAACTGGGGCATTTCATTCATCATTGTGAATGTACATAAATTAAGCAAGAATTGTAATTGCTTCAACAGGTATTGACAAAAGTTATCAGACATTTATAGAATTTCCACAGAATTGTGCTCAATGTATAATAAATAGCCCAATCCTATCCTTCCCTCCACCAATGAAGTGATGCCAAAATGGTTTGCATTGCACGTTGCAGATGGGGGGGGGCATTCATGAAGGTCCCCACTGGGAAAGGGAAGTCTTTGGATATGTACTAGCAAGATTAGTGGCACAGGTCAACATGAACCTGGGTTGCTGGTTTGGTCTAGGAAGTGGGCTAGGATTCAGCAGCCAACATTGCCACCAAATCTGACCTGCTTCCTGGAGCTGATCCATCCTTCCATCACCCCTTGTAGCCACCTTGTTCTGCCCTCCCTGACCTTGGCACACCTTCTCTGCCACCTAACTGGTACCACCTGTGAGAGAAAAAAGGGAAAAAGTATATCCAAACTGCTAACTACAAGAAAAAAAAATGAGAAGGTAAGTTTAATTATCTGAGCCTTATAAGAAAAAAAAAACCACATGATTGCTCTATAAGAGTTTATAATGGAAGAAAAATTAATTTTAGCCCATCACACGTAATTGCAACTTGGGAGTATGGGTGTTGGATGGAAAAATGGCACCAGGGGGAGGGAAGTATGAACTCCCTCCCTGCTAACCATGATCCTGGTCCAGATTAGTTCCTTCATAAAAGGAACACTGTGAGCCTAAACCTATGCCTGTCTACTCAGATGTAGGTGCCTTTATACTCAATGGAGCTTACTCCTAGGTAAGTGAGGATAGAATTGCAATCTAAGGGCCCAAACCTATCCAACTTTCTAGCACAGATGCAGCTATGCCAATGTGGCATGTGCTGCATCCTGCAGTGAAGGAGCAGTCATGGAGGCCTCCGCAAGGTTAGGGAATGACTGCATTGCAGCTGCATCACTGCTGGAAAGTTGGATAGGATTGGGTCCTTACTGATTAATTTTGGTTTTAAGCCTATCTGGTAATGATGGGCTTAATGCAATACATAGTTTTTCCCCCTGATATATAGTTTTTGCTCCTTGGGCCACCACTGGCGAAAAAGGAGGATACCATTAAAAAAAATAAACATAATGTAATAGCAGTTCACGATCAGAACATGATCTGGTTACACATTGAAAAGTTTAAAGGAGGTGGGAGGAGCCTTCTGGCAATGGCGAACGCACTCGGGGCAGCTCTGTTTCCTCGAGGTGTTCAACTCTCCGTGTGAGGACCTCTGGACCAAAATGAGGTCGTTCAGCTGCCAGGTGAGGCAGTGAACCCTGTGGGTGCAATTTCCTTTAACCCTTACAACGGCAATTGTGGGGTGTAGAGGAGACAGCCCTTTTCAATTTTTGGATCCCACGGAAGAGAACGCCTAGCCGAAGAGCTGGGACAAGCCAGAAAGACTCTCACTTCAACAGCTTAGCGAAGATGTAAGCGTTTTCTTTGAAAAACCTGATTCTAATTTCCATTTCTACAGAGTAAATAGGTGCTTAAGAAATGTTAATTTGGTGAATTGGGGAATGGCAAGTTAACCTAACGAAGAAGGAAGCGACTAGCAACAGCAACGTGTGAAATGGCGGCCAGAGGCGTGCAAGCCGCTGGTATTCAACTAACATGGTATTCAATTAACATATGCAAGCCCTAATGAAAACCTTTCGATTGCAATGGGAAATTGTTTGTGAAGGCATTTAAGTCAGCTTGTTGTTAAATACATTGCAATTGAGTTGGATTAAAAAAATGATAAAGCTAAAAAAAATCAAACAAATATAGAGATTTAAATTGGACACAGGAACAAACGTTAAATCTATTTGTCTGAATGGGAACTGACTGTTTAAACAGAAGCGCTGCGTTCTAGTAAGCCTGAACTTGCAACTTTCAAAACTAAGAAGTCTCTATGTGCTATGCTCCCTATAAATGGCGACTACTGGCTTTTGAATACTTAAGAGATGTTAATTTGAGAATCTGCAAGTCTTCCCAACGAAGAAGCCCTAATGAAAACCTCGTAATTGCAATGGGAAAGTGTTTGTGAATGCATCTAAGCCAGCTTGTTGTTGCTGGATTTTGAATACAAGGAGACGAAGGCAATTTAACATTCCAATACTTTGAGTAAATTACAAAACAAAGGCGAAGTGGTTTGTACCTGATTGAAAGCAAGACTAAAGTTATAGATTGAACTTTAATAAAGCATTAGGAATTAAAAAAGGAAAAAAGGTAGAAGATTCAGTTGGAAGGAAGAACCATTCTTTTAACTTTACAAAGAACATTGAAAAGAACATCCTAAAGAACGTTGAAAGAAAAATTCACTAGAAAAGCAGAAGAAGAAGCATCTATTTAATTTATATATACTGATTCCATATTGTGCTGAATTTAACACTGAATACTGAGTTGTGTTGAATTTTATATTACATAATTTTGCAGTATTAAGCTAATATTAATATGCTTTAAGTTAGTGGGTGGTTTTTCCGATTTTTCTCCATCCTTTTTTGCTTCCCTCCTTTTTTCCTCCATCTTTTCCTGTTTTCCTCCATCTTTACTAAAGCTTAGCAAAATTAGGAACTGCTTGTAATACACTTATGTTAAGATATACTTTATTTTTGTCTCTTCCCTTTCTAGTTATTTTTCCATCTTTAACCTCTCCTGCTTCTGATGCAATTTAGAGTATAATTTGCCTTTGTAATTAAAGGCTAGAGGGGGTGTGTGTCTATAAGTGATGATTGTTAAACACTAACTGAAGGGCTCTGTTATTGTTCAAAAGGAAGAATATATGCATATATAGAGAGAAAAGGGGGAAAAAACGCAAAACTACAGAAGAAATTTCAAATTGCTAAAAGGTTAAGTGGGAATTTTTTGTAGTTGTTATATCTTGCCATTTATAAGAAGCTTTTGATTGATCTAATCATTTAAGTCGTACTGTTAAAGATAATATTGTAAAGAATGACAGCTAAGAAAGAAGGTCTTAGAGTAGGGGTTAGGACCTCTCCATTATTGACTTCGGGTTTGTCTAATTTGGTGAGGCAAGATTTAAAAAGTATGGAAGCAAGAAGGGAGATTCAAAATGATACAATCTTAGCAGCAATAGAACAAATGCGTCTAGATATACGAGAAAATATAAGAGAATCAGAAACTAGAATAACAACAAGATTTGAAAATAAGTTAGAAGAATTTCAAATGCAATTAAGTAAGGTCTCTGAGGAAATGAAAATAGCTACTAAAGATAGGAAAAAAATAAAAAAAGAAATACATTCAGTTCAAGAGGAAATTACGGAGTTAAAGAGTGAGTTTGAACAGTTAGAACTTATACAGTTAAGACAACAAATGGAAAATGCAAAGATGTTAATTCGTATTCGGAATTATCCGGAACAACAGAAAGAAATAACAGAGAAAGTAATTAAAAATTGGCTAGAACAAGAATTAGAAATAGCAGAAGAAGTCTTAGAAGAGGGAATAGAGATAGTATATAGAAAGAACTCTAATTTTGCCAAAAGATATAATAAACCAAGAGAAATAATTATAAAGTTCAGCAGAAAGAAACTGAAAGAGGAAATTCTGACGAGGTTAGAAGAAAAAGAAAGAATAGTAAAAGAACATAAACTCTTGATATTAAAAGAAATTCCCTATCAGGTAAGGAAAAGAAGAATTCCTTATAAAGACTTCAATGCGGTTTTAAGACAAAATCAAATAAAATACAAATGGAATCTACCAGAAGGGGTTAGTTTCTATTATAAAGCCAAATATTATAATATTAACTCAGTACAAAAAAAAGAACAATTTTTAGATAAATTCGGCAAACAATTAGGAATTATAAATACAAAAGGTATAGACAGAGAAGGAAAAGGAAGATATGAGAGAAAAGGAAAGTCAGAATTAAGTAGTTCAGAGGAAGTGGAGGAAATAATTAGTCAAGACGCAGAAAGTAAAGGAGAAGATTCTCAAGAAGATTCAGAATCAAGAGGCGCCGTGGCATTAAGGAAAAAGAATGATAAGGATACAATCAAGCAACAAGATGTACAGGAGGGGGAAAGAAGGAGGAAGACAACAAGGAAAAAGAGATGAATAATTTATAAATGTAAACTAAAATACTGTTACTTAATATAAATGGACTAAATAACCCGACTAAAAGGCTAAAAAACATATAAATAATTAAACAAAGTCAATCCAGATATAATATGTTTACAGAAAGTCTATATAAAAGACCAACAAAAAACTGATATATAATGAAATATTAGGGATTGTATTTTCAACAGTATTGGTTAATAAATAAGAAAAAAGGTGTGGTTATGTATGTTAAACTAGCTTTGAACTCAGAATTAATTTGGAAAGATGTCCAGGGACAAACATCCATTTTACAATCAAAATTATTAATTATTGATATGTAGGCAAAAAATATTAGGTAAGAACAACCTTATAAGACCTTATATCAAAAGATAATTGATCTTGCCCTCTTGGAATTGAAGGATCGATTTTGGAATTGAAGGACGATTTTGATAAAGCGGAGATGTATATAAAAAAAAATATGTTTTACTACGAATATATTATATATTATAAGGATAAAAAGGTAGAAATGGAAAAAAATATGCAGATTATGGAAAAAAAAAGATTTTTGATTAATATATTATTTTGCTGTGACCTTTTGTTTCTTTCCCCAAGTCTCCCTGTCCCGTGTCGTCCTTATTACCTATCCCTATGTCTTTATATGTGTAAACACAAATAAAAAAAATATACAAAAAAAAAAAAAAAGAAAAGTTTAAAAAATGACTACAGCCCATGCAAATTCATTGATACATCTGTTTGTGTTGCTCTGAAGAAATGATTGTATGAATCAGTCTTGACTTAGATTTTCATTTGTGGTCACTGAAGTACTCAAGTTTTATCTGAGTACTTACGATATAATACTCCTTTGCCCTATGTGCTAAACGAGAGCAATCTAAAATGGAAAGCTATGTATCACAATTGCCTGCTACTCTGCGAATGCATTGGAATGATTTGGTTTTCATTCTGTTAACTCTGTGAGGCAGAGTAAATATGGGCAAGTAACCAGTGCCAACTTTGTCCAAATCAATGAAACCGACTTACATGGCTCCCTTCTGTGACCCACTTATGGTTTCATACATTATCGGGTCCAAACTGGGCAATTTTCATGGTATATGAGAGCAAAGAACCATTTTCAATACACCTTATTCAGGAGTAAACTGTACGATTGGAACTGCTTTCTCTCAACTTCGGTTGCTGTTTCCTCAACAGCAGTCAACAATTACAGATCATTTTGAAGTCTGGGCTGGTTTCTTATTAGAGGGGTTGTGTGGAATACTTTAACTATGTAAGTTGACACCGTAACATCTGTTTATTTATATGAACAGAATAAAAATTGCAGGTTAGATACACCGCAGGAAGTTGCGCTAGGTTTCCTGACTATAATAAATGAAATCTTGATAGTGTGAAGTTGATTGTTATTCTAGTCACCATTGTCCTTGTTGATTTGAGCTGAGGCTGTCTTCTGCTGTCAAGACTAGTTTATATTCAAGTGTGTCATAAGATCTAGTGACAAGTGCAAGCCGCATTTGAGATATCAGCAGCATAATATGGTTTAAACAAACAGTGACCTTGATTGAATATTTGTCACCCTCCCCATTTATTAATTTCCTTACCTATTATCTTCTGAAATTTAAAGCAAACTTTGAGAGTAAAAAGGCAACATTTCCTGAAGTAAAAATAACAGGAAGCAGGGAAACAAAGAATAGCTGGTGGATTCAATTGCATGGTGCAGTTTAAGTATTAATGAAGAATCATAAGGGCTAAGGGTGTAATCTATGTCTTGTTGATTTTAATGGAACTGGAAAGCACCCTGAATGCATAACTCAGGAACAAGTGTTCATTTGGAGTCTTGGTTGACATTCTTCTCTTTCATAAGCTGTCTTGTGTGCCCAAGAAAAAAGTCAGGCTAGCTGAAGTGGGAAATCAAATGCAACTTCATAACAAAGAGTGAAGGAGCTTTTGTGTCTATATACTGTGTGTTTCATCTCAGTTGCAAAATACTACCCCTAGCTCTATGGAAGTCTGTTTTGAGTCCCATAGCCAGAGGTGCTTGAAAATGGTATTTATTTACCTTACTCAGAAGTAAGCTCATCGTGTTTGATAAGACTTGTGTTGTAATCCTGTTTTACTGGAAACAAAACATAGCTGCCCATAGATACATATCTGGGCACAATCCTAAACTGAGTTAGGCCTGCATAAGCTAAGCCAGCAAAATTTGGCCAGCACAAGGGACACTGTAAAGTATGTCTGAACCACTGTTGGAGTCAGAGAGGCCAGCACACAGATGTAAGCCATCCTCCCTGACTCCAAGAGTGGTCCAAACACACTTTATGGTAGCCCCTGTATGGCCAAACTTTGGTGGCTTAGCTTATGCCAGCCTAACTCCAGTTTAGGTTTGCGCTGTCTGTGTCTGGAAATTCTACTGGGGAAAAAATGAAACACATACCAAGACAATCTGCATGTTAGCCTTTGTGGGATAATAATGACATTTACAAACAACCCAGGGCCAGCCCGTCCATGAGACCAATTGAGGAGACCGTCCATGAGACCACCCCACTCAGGCAACAAGTTGGTGAGGAATACCCATTTGCCTCCCCTTCTCCCCCCCCCACTTCCTGGATTGGAAAAGAAAGAGGATAGAGGTAAAAGAGGAAATGTGGAAGAGAAGAGAACAGGGGTCAGATAGCTTCATGGATTATCAGGCCTTGTGTGGCCTCCCACGCTCTAGCCCACCACACTCCTCCATACTTCCTCTTTAGCGTCACTTTCCTCTTCCTTTTCCAATCCAAGGTGTGGGAAGAGCAGAGGGTGGCACATCACCAGATAAGGGGGGAGAGCATATGCCACCTCGGGATTTGGGATGTCTTGGCCCATCCCTGAGACAATTCTAGACAAGGTATATGCACATTGAATCTGTTCACAGTCTACCAAGCACACATACATCAGTTTGGTGCCTACCACTATGACCCCAAATCCCCCTCATCATCCTGTATTTGTTGTGTTAAAGGGGTATGATTTTCCAATTCCCCCACACCCTAGTTTGACAAAATTATGTCCATTTGTAAAGTAATCTGCAATTTTCAGTTTCTGGTGACATATCCATTGAACTGTAACTACATCTTAAATGACTATAATTCCGGAACTACTCTAGGCATACTGTATGCAGCCTGGCTTTTTCTTGAATACTAGCTCATCACAACCCATTTTTGAACGGCTTGGTTTCCAAGAAGAACTTGTGTTCTGCTGCTGCCAGCCCCAGTAAGATTGGGCCGCAAGTCATTAATTCTTTCCCATGCTATCCCAAGAATTTCCAGCTGTGTAAAAAATGATGTTATGGATAAAAAACACTTGTGACACTCTTCTGGAATCTGAACAACAGTGCTGTCATTGTGACTGTATTTGTTTTATTTGCACAAACTTTTGATACCATTTGGGAAACGACGACTAGGTTTACGATTATTTCAATGGTTGAATGTTTTATCGGTTATCTATAGTAATTAGAAAGAAACAAGGTGTATGTGGGGCGGGGGGGGGGCTAGCTTTCACTCTTTCTGGTGCCTTGGAGGGTTTTTGGTGCCTGCAGGCAGCTTCTCCCGATGTGGTCTCATAGTTGTGCTTTCATTTCATACACAATGCAATGAATATGTATTGTTTTTTTAATGAGTGCTGTGATAGTCCTATAGAGAAAAGCCATGCTCCTGAGCGATTTGAAGTTCACTAAGAAGATGACATCACGTCGTCTCTTTACGAGGTGGAACATTTTTAAATTCTTGTCTAAAAATGCATTATGGCAGGGGAAGCAGTGACTAGAGTTTTGGAACATGATCTCTCTGCATGGGTCTGTGATAATGGAACTCTACACACCTATCGCTCGATACATAAGGGCTGTGTGATCAGGCATTGATGAAGTAAGCCAAGGGATGGAATGAATTGCCTCTAGTTCCAACAAAATATAATGTCTCTGTCTCAAGATAAAGATTGAGGCTGCAATCCTATGCAGACTTCCCTGTGAGTAAGCCCCACTAAACACAATACAACTTACTTCTGAGTAGACACGCATAGGATTGCACTATTTATCTGGTCATCTATATCCCACCTAGGTAAAGGTAAAGGTTTCCCCTCGACTGAATGGTTTAGTTGTGACTGACTCTAAGGGGCGGTGCTCATCTCCATTTCTAAGCCTGTAAAGCCAGTATTTGTCTGAGGACAAGCTTCCGTGGTCATGTGGCCAGTATGACTATACGCCATAGTGCACGGAACGCCATTACCTTCCCACCGAAGTAGTACCTATTTCTCTACTTGCATTTTTAGGTGCTTTTGAACTGTTAGGTTGGCAGGAGCTGGGACGAGCAATGGGAGCTCACTCTGTCGCGTTGTCTTGAATTCTCAACCTTCCGGTCAGAAAGCCCAGCAGCAGCGGTTTATCCCACCTACCCACCATCAAACAAGCCTTCAAAGTGACTCATTTACAGCACAGTTTACAACACAGTTCTTCCTTCCTTCCTTCCTTCTTCTTCTCTTCCACCCCACAGAGGCAACTGGTGAATCTGTGAGAAGGGCGTAAGTAGGTTTAAAGGCACAGCAGTGGTGATGTGGCTCCTCTCTTGCTTGCCCTCCAAGATGTTGCAGGCACTCAACCCATGAAGTGCTGAACTTTCCTGTTCAAATGTTAGCAGGCAAACTTGAGACAAGCATGCATGTGCCCTCAGAAGTACGAGAATTTTGATGAGCAAATCTACCAAGGTTCTGTTTCTTGTGATTATGTTGGCACCTCCCAATTAGCACACTAGATAGAGGCTTGGGATGATTATTGAACAAAATCACAATAAAACTTAACCTACAGCAGGAATAACTTCACCAGAGAACAAATTCCAAGCGTGCCGGCAGCTACCTGATTGGGGGAAAGCGTCCTGGCCATTTACCTCCTCCTGACCCCAATGAGCATGACATTCTTGGGTTACTAGGGTTGGGTTAGACTATCCTAGCCAACCCCGAAGGATCGAGACAGCTGGCCAGCACTGACCTACCCAGGGAAAGCCTTGGGTTGGCCTTTGCACAAACCAGCCAAGAGACCCACTAGCCAGCCTCCTGGCAGTGTTGTCAGAGCAGTCCTGGCTTACCCCATGACCTTGCTTACCTCAGCATGCACCCCATCCTGGCTACTCCTCCAGCACACTACCTGCCACACAGGGTAGGGGTGTGGGGGAAGGGTTAGCCAAGGTTCTGTTCTCTTGAATCATTGTGAATGGTTGATGCCTGTGAGTTTTGGCCTATTTTAGGCACATTTGAACTTTTACAAGAGATCACATTGGGGTGGCCAAAGACTCAAGCATTTGCAAGTGTTCCAAACAAATATATTATGAATATATTTCCAGTACTTGTTCTTACAAAGGAAACTGGACCAGCGAAACCTGATGTGAGCTGCCCACCACACAACAAAGAGGGGAGTAATGAACCCCTTATATTATTTCAAGCTTATAATGGCGAGATACCTCAAGGGAATGTCTTGTCTGGTAACATATATGGAACAGTGTGGAAGACCATGCCTTCAGCTCCTGGTTGTATCTTTTATTATTAGGGTCATTATTACACATATCTTGGATTGGCATCTGTCTCTTCTACGATACAAATCTTGTTTTATCTCTCAAATAGTCTCCAAATGAAAGCTTTTTTTTTTTTTTTTGCAGATAATTCTTGCACTTTTGTGTGATTTGAATGAGCATAGCATAAATAATATGAAAGATTGTTTTTGGCTTTTGCTTAATTTTAAATGGATGCAAATAGCAGCCTTTCTGAGAGGTCAAGAAGCCAAGATAATAGGCACAGTTCCTGTAATCACATTATTTTTCACACAAAAAAAATACTTTTTTAGCAAATAAAGGAAAACAAGTATGCGCGTTCGTGCAGACATGCACGCGCATGAGATTTCATATCCCCATTACATTAGCTTTTCATGAATATTCTAGCAAATATTTGCTTTGTGGAGAGGCCGTTCAGATAGGAAATTTTAAGTAAATAGGGAGAAATGCACATAGAATGAATTCTACTTTATAAACAATGGGCTTGGATGATCTGATTTTTAAAGAGCTGTTGGCATTAAGTGAGGAAATATAAACAGTATTTGTCTGGATCTATTCCTGATTAACCATAATTGCCGGAGCATTCACAGCTCACAGTGTGATGCTATGAGGGGTTATGCCAGCAAAAGAGGAGCAGGACTGGTCACAAACACTTTGTGCAGGTGCATACCTTGTAGCAGGACATTGCTGTTGCTGTGGGCTCCAGACAGTGTTTCACTGAAAGCAGCCATGGGCACCAGTTTAGGGCTGGTTCGCCACTGTGGACAGTGAGAAGAGCTTAAGGCTGCAATCCTATACCCACTTTCCAGAGTGTAAGCCTCATTGAACACAATGGGACTTACTTCCAAGTAGACACGCATAAGATTGTGCTGTAAGAAGGGCCGGGGACATAGACTGGCAACCTCTGGCAGGTCAGGGAGCTTTCTGTTTGCTTTTGTGACTCATAATAGAAGACATGGTAAGCTCAACTGGCACATGACTTCTACCACAGGGTGAAGGAGCTGTGCCAGAAAGTCAGTGTGAGAACCATCTCCACGTGCCGCCGCTCCTTCCATTTTCCTTTGACATTCTGCCAACCTAGCAGCTGGAGGAACCACCCACATGCAAGCTGCAGTTTCACACACAGAAGCATGGAATGTGTGGCTCTTTGTCTCAGTGCACGCAGGGCTGGCAGCCGCGTCCATCGCACTCGAGTAGTTGCCAAAGAGCACGGCACAAATCCCCGAGTACCTGCCGGCAGAGAAACCAGGAAAATCTGCCACCACTTCTGCAGTGACATTGGCCCCTCCTCCCCTCCCACTATCCCATCTGCAACTCCTAGAGGCCCATGTGCTGTCACTGCGTCTCCTTCAAGACCTCCAACAGCAAATGGGAGCTTTCCCATAGAGGCCCCCTGCTTTAACCCCTCTCCTTCCTATCTGCAAATGAGTCCCTTTTTTGCTACAGGATACCAAGCTCACCAAAGTGAATCCACCAT
>JAJKFI010000012.1:18709946-18722271 GCA_029204185.1 Lerista edwardsae | reverse complement strand
TCAAAGTACTACTGCATGTTTTATTTTAAATGTGCTGACTTAACTCAAAACAAAACAATACATGGCTGTTTGTAGAAAATATTTCAACGACATAAAACATTCACCATTCGGCACAGACCCATCTTGTCTGATGCCGTAGTCGCCGATGCCTTTCCATGTTGCAGCTGAAATATTGCTTGTCGCAATGTCTCCTACATGTTGACCAAAGGTCTACAAAACAATTGCTTTCAGTTCTCGACTCGGCAGTCTTCACGGTATGCATAGCTTGCTTCTCTTGCTTCTGCCTTCCTTCGGCTTCTGTTTGCTTGTTCACCCCCATTGCTTGTCTAGGATTTTATTTCTTCCATGATGAGAAATTCCTTAAGCTTCTCATGCCTTTGCACATCGGTTTCATTGGTTCCAACCGACAAAGCTGCCTTTTTCTCGATGTCAGTAAATTTAGCAGCCCAGTAGGACATCCTGCTATCATCTGGTCTGGTTCTCTCTGCCAGCTTGTCTCGATGTACTAAGAATATATTAAGGCAAACCCAGCATTGGGCCCCGCTTGTTCCTTGGCACCCATTGGCACCAGTAAGCCAAAATGACTTTGTTGATTCTTGATAGCAGAGTTTGAACATTTCAAAGCCTGTACCCCCTGAGAAGGGAATCAACAGTTGATATGGGATACAAAGCAGATATCAAGTAATAAAATTTTACTTGACAGCTGTTCAGAAGCTATCAAGAAAATTTATGTCCCAAGATGAAGAAGTAATTTTTGAAGCAGAAACATGACAAGTAAATGAAATGCAGGCAGGTTGTAGAAAGCTCTAAGGCCAATGTGTCTCCTGTGTCAATACAGATGAGTTTAAAGAATGACAGTCTGAGCTGGTAATTTCTAACTTGCACCTTCTATAATATTAGATTCATGTTTTTAGGGTCTGCTTGCCTCGGTGTCAATGGCTTGCAAAACTCAAATGAGGACACCATTTCTGAGTGGCCGTTCTGAGTCCTTCTCCACAGGCTAAAATTTGGTAGTAGCCATATAGACAGGAAGCATTCCTGGTGAAACCCAGGTGCCCTATAGCATCCCTCCAATGAATGTGCGGAGCCAGTCCTCAGCATTCATGAGCCTACACTGTTCCTGTGCCATTTCCAGTTACAGATATATTCTTGATGAAAATCAGGTCATACCAAAGCTCCTAACATTCCTTGATGATGAGGAATACAAAAATCCCTTGTGCCGGCCTAGGAGTGTGCTGTTGAGTGAGTCCGCTATCCTCCCTGACTCTAAGTGTGGTCCAAAAGTGCTTTATGATGCATTTGTAACACTCCTAGAATGGCACAAGGGACTTGTGCTGGCCTAACTCCAGGTTAGGATTGCACCCTTATTCTCTGAGAAGGGTTGATTTGTATGTTCATGTGTTTAACTGGAATTGTTTTAAATTCAAAAGACACTCATCAATTCTCAGAGCACAATCCTAACCTGAAGTTAGGCCGGCACAGTTAGGCCAACAAAGTTTGGTTGGCACAAGGGCTACCGTGAAGCGCGTTTGTGCCACTCTCGGAATCAGGGAGGATGGTACACCTGTGAGTGCTGACCTCTCTTACTCCAAGAGTGGTCCAAACATACTTTACGGTGTCCCTTGTGCCAGCTAAACTTTGCTGGCCTAACTGTGCTGGCCTAACCCCAGGTTAGGATTGTGTCCTCAATTATCTTCCATGAGATCCATGAACAAAAGTGAGTGAAATGGCCATCCAGTTTTGTTCCTTTGTAACATTCCATATGCTGTGTTGAAAAAGCCGGGGAAAGAGGGATGAGATGTGCACCTCAATGTAAGTGAATATAAATTGGTCACAAAGGATCAGATTCTAATCTCATTTACACACCAGCACAGCTATCGAGTCATTTCATAAACCTAATACAGCCAGATGACAAACTTCAGATTAGAATCTATTTCTCAGACAATGGTGTAGAAGTGGGGGGAATGAACCTATAACAAATCTGTATTACACAGCTGGGCACCTTGGCTCTGGGGCTTTGACTTGAGATGACCTCTAAAATATATGTGTGTGTCTTCACTTTATCAGTTTATTTATTCTCAACACAGAATTGCTTGAGAAGTGAAGTTTGCCATGTGACATCTCCATGATTATAGGTGATATATGAGATAAATGCATGCTTCCTCTTATCTCAGGGACATTTTCATTCTGTGACAACTCCTATGAGGCTTTTCACTCAGCAGAGTGAGGTTCAAGCACCACTCTGTGTCACTGCCAGGAAAAGAAGGGATTACAGACCAGGAAGACAAATAGCATTTTAATTTTTAGCAAGTTGAAATTGAAGCTGTCAGTTTGCTGCCTTGAAAAATGTACGAACTGGGCATGGGCAACTTTTTAGGAATCTGTATTGGTCCCCAATGATTCTTCTAAAATAGAAGTCAGATCCCATGATTACTCTTGGTGACAGTTAATTAAAATGTTCAAGCAAAAGTGTGCTGGCCTTTAATGTCACAAACTCGCCGATACTGATAGATAGTTTTGTTGGAAATCTTCACTTAGTCTATGTAACTATAGTTTCAAGTCATGCCAAAAGGTGATGAGACATGACGCAAAATCAATAAAGCCACGGGATTTCATTGTGTCAGCCTCTCATAATCACTAAGTACTGCTTCCCAAGATCACGTTGAGTGAGAGTGTTTCACAATCAAATAAGTGACTGTTCAGAACAAAGCAAAATAGAGGCAGAGCAGGCCATTCTGGCTTACCATTATCTGCATTCAGCAGCATGCACGTCTTATGGAGGCTGACCTTATGGCTTTTTGGAGATCCATTCTTTTGTTAGGGGTGTTGCTGGCGATAAGTCAATAGGAGAGAATAGCAGGAGGTATCTGGGAAAATCTTTTGAATGTTTACAGAGATGACTTTGGAGGATGGGGAAGGAAAGAGGAGGAGATTAGAGGAATAGCAAAAAAAGCAGTTTGCAAACAGATACACATGCACGTAGCGAGAAGAGAGTTTCTGGTTGGGTTAACTGGTACTGCTGGGTGCTGCTACATCTGGTGAAGGAGTGCCTACTTATATATTTGTAAATAAAGCAAATATTATAAAGGTGCCATCAGTGCTCTCCCATCCAAAAGAACTTCTCAGCCTTGAATCCATGGCCCTTTTCACCACATGGAGAAGAGGAAATCTTTAGCTTGTGAACTGCAACTTAGCTAAGGAAACTGACTAACTACAGATATGGAGCAGACCCTGCTCTCTGTCTTCCACCTGTTCCTCCTCCTAAGTCTCAGTAAACACAGTGCTTGATATCACATCACCACATTGTGCATTGCACCATCCTCGCCTTGCTTCATTGGTTACAGGGGAAGGGCAATGAACAATGGTGGTATGTCCCATTACAGCTCAACTCTAATTGCTCTGGCCAACATTTTAGTGCCTGCATCATTTGCTCTCCTGTTACTTACCAGAGCAGAGAAGTTGACAGAGGAGATGGAGGAAGGTGGAATGGAGGTGGGCAGGGGCAAAACAGGGTGGGGAGAAGTGGGGGACAGGCACTTCAGGTCTGAGAAGGAGGTGGCTTCAGCAGCAGTTGTGGCCACTGAATCCTAACCCCTCCCAAACCCGATTCCCCAGTGCAGGGAATCGGGCTGGATCTGTGTCAGCTATTTAGTCCCCGCTGCGCCACATAGGCTTACCCTGAGTGAGGAAACAATTGTTCCCTTTACCCAAATGAAATCTCCTCAATTGTCCTCCCTGCAGGATGCAGCAGTAGCCAAATTGGCGCTTCGGCATTAGCCAGGGGAAAGAATAGGATTTGGCCCGTGGGGAATGTATTTCCATCCATTAATATGTTTACTCCTTTAAAATACTCTTAAATGAGTCAATGAAGCACTTGTAATGCTATGCAGAGTAAGCTTATTATACCATCTCAAAGTTACTTCAAAAAATATAGGAAAGTCTCTAAGGGACGTGGTGGCGCAGCGAGTTAATCCGCTGTTGCTGGGCTTTTGACCGCAAGGTTGGGAGTTCGAGACTGCGCTACGGAGTGAGCTCCCGTTGCTTGTCCCAGCTCCTGCTAACCTAGCAGTTCGAAAGCACCTAAAATGCAAGTAGATAAATAGGGACCACTTCGGTGGGAAGGTAACGGCGTTCCTTAGAGTCATGCCAGCCACATGACCACGGAAGCTTGTCCTCGGACAAAAACGCTGGCTCTACAGGCTTTGAAACGGAGATGAGCACCGCCCCCTACAGTCGGTCACGACTAGACCATTCGGTCGTGGGGAAACCTTTACCTTTTTAAGTACTGTCTCTACAAGCAAAGGCTTGTATGGTATGAAGTGTGTGCAGAGAAGAACAGTTTTGTTCTTCCTCCTCCATAATACTAGAACTAGAATACTAGACTAGAACACTAGGCCACCCCACCACCCACTACCCCTGAAATGTCCTGGCAGGAGAGTAAGGTCAGACGCAAGGAAGTACTTCTTCATGCAACAACAAACACATAACTCAGAGATTTTCACCTTTTTTTCATCTCATAAGTGCTAAAATGGTCAAGGTACACCATCAGTTTTTTTTTTTTACAAGGCACACCCTGCTGCTGTTGGGGGAGGCTCACCTCCCCCCAATGGCCCTACTAATAAATGACCTCCCACATCCCTGTGGACCATTTGCAGCGCACCAATGTGCCACAGCACACTGGTTGAAAATAGCTGACATAACTATTGGGATTTGCTGCAATGTATGTGTGATTGTCACTGGACCAGGTACCTTTAAAGGGGGATTAGACACGTTCAAAGAGGAGTGTATCTAGAGCTTCAGCCTCAGGCATATGTTCCGCTGTATTTTGTGTTGCTTACTCCCAGGTAATTACATTTAAGGTGCTGCCCATGGTCACAATTCTGTACATACATACCTTAGAATATGTCCCTCAGAAATAAATGGGACTTCTGAGTGGACATGCATATAATCACACTAGGAGTGGTTTACACATTACACTGTTTGCATAAAGAAACCAGTCCCTAGGAATGTCTATTGACCTTACCCCTTTCTATTCCTTCTCCATGACCTTACTCAAGGCACTGGAAAGAAGAGCCTGGATTGAATGGAGACATAGAGGCAGAGGTGGTCCCTAGGTTTCGTTTGGGTGTTTGCATTTTTCTTTATATTACTACTGTATTCAGCACAGCTCATTTTCTCCTGCCTGCTAAGCAATGCCACTCCTCAACCTGAATATCTGCTAAAGTGGGAAGATGCTAATGGTGCAGACGTATTCTCAAATGACTCCTAGATCACTTCATTTTAATTCAATATGGAGCTTCTGATTCACTTGTAAACAGAAAAAAAAGATTAAAAGCAATTTTAAAGGCATGATAAAGCTTTAAAAATACTGATTCACTTTATGATCTTATAAACTCGCGCTACTGATGGAATTTATGTATTTTGCCTCAAGTGTACAGAAGAAATCTACATTTATTTCTTTTTCTTGAGAGCATTTATTGACATTCCTGGTAATGTTTCTTTAGCACCAGCCCCAAAGCATTCATAAAGAGATTTTTATTTTAGCTGAGAAGGAAGCTAGTGATTTCCAATACCTCTTTGTGATAGGCTTCAAAAATGAAATATTTTGACTGGAACACATTATCTGTATCTAATTTAAGATGCTGTTTATTCCAGGGTCATTTATTGACTGGTTTCTAATTATTTTTAATTTCCAAAAGATAAACCTTTCTGTTAAATTAAACAATTATTCAATGGCATTAATGGAAATGTTGTGGGACAAGTCAAGTGTCTATTTTTGGAACCTGTCTTGTTTGATGGACTGTATAAGCTTCTGAAGCTGAAAGCTTTAAGCAAGAACACCACCCTTGTAGTGTAGCACAGTAACCAGCAAACAATAGAGGTTCTAGCAACAGTAGTAGCATAAGAACATAAGAAGAGCCCTGCTGGATCAGGCCAAAGGCCCATCTAGTCCAGCTTCCTGTATCTCACAGCGGCCCACCAGGTGCCCCAGGGAGGCATGAAACAACAAGATGCTTGCATCCTGTTGCCACTCCCTTGCACCCGGTACCAGTAGCCCACCACCTTTGTAAGGAGGTTGCACAATCCATCATTGGCTATAGCCCACGATGGACCTTTCCTCCAGAAATCTGTCCAATCCCCTCTTAAAGGCATCAAGACCAGATGCCATCACCACCTCCTGTGGCAAGGAGTTCCACAGATTAACTACCCGCTGGGTAAAAAAGTACTTCCTTTCATCTGTTTTAACTCTCCCAACCCTCAGCTTTAGTGGATGCCCCCTGGTTCTGGTGTTTTGAGAGAGGGAAAAGAACATCCCTCTATCGACTTTATCCCTTCCATGCATAATTTTGTATGTCTCAATCATGTCCCCCCTCAGGCGCCTCTTTTCTAGGCTGAAGAGCCCCAAACGCTGCAGTCTTTCTTCATAAGGGAGGTGCCCCAGCCCCGTAATCATTTTTGTCGCTCTCTTCTGCACCTTTTCCAACTCCACTATGTCCTTTTTGAGATGCGGCGACCAGAACTGGACACAATATTCCAGGTGTGGCCTTACCATCGATTTGTACAATGGCATGATAATATTGGCTGTTTTATTCTCAACCCCTTTTTTAATGACCCCAAGCATGGAATTGGCCTTCTTAATTGCTGACGCACACTGGGTCGACACCTTCATTGAATTGTCCACCAGCACCCCGAGATCTCTCTCCTGAGCTGTCACAGACAGCTCAGAACCCATAAGCCTATAGGTAAAGTTTTGGTTTTTTGCCCCAACGTGCATCACTTTACATTTAGCAGTAGCAGCAACTCTTGGTGGGAAAAAACGTTTTGGCTGAAGTCAAACTGTTGAGAGCCTCCTTAAACGTAGCTCTGTACCCCATTGTGGTTATTTTGGCCGATAGGTAATACTTGTGATTGCTATGCTCATGATGGTCAGATGGAGGTGTAACCAGATGCACATAATACAGGACCTGGAAAGGTGAAGGGGTAAGACCAGGATGTGATGGGAACAGGTATGGACCCCATCGAGGGGAGGGCAGTGCTGAGAACACCCTCTCCTTCCCTTAAACATGTACAGGTCTAACACCATTTTGGATTTCATCCTGGGAGTTCTGCTATCCTGCAAGGAGGTCACAGAGGTAATCTGTGATAGCACAAGATAATGCAGACAATGCAGACCATTAAGAATTGGTGCCAAGGGACATTCCAACGTCTCCCTTCCCTCAGGGTCTTGTAATGCAAATCTGGATATCAGACGAAAAAAAGCATGGTGAGGACAACTTCTGCCTAAATCTATTCTAAGCTGCCCAGGAGCTAAAGTAGCTAAAGTAACCTGGAAAATCTTTTTTGGGCTAAGCCAAAAGGTTTCCCCACCAAAGTTTAAAGCAGCAACAGAAAAGGCTGGAGCATTAAAGTAATTTTGTAAAAGAAACAAAATGTTGCATTTAAGAAAAGCATGAAGCAGTTTTAAAAGGAATAAGGTTTTGGCTGGATAGAAAGAAATAGCACTTTCCCAGCAGAAGGAGAAAAGGGGGGAGTTGACATGTTGCAGAGAAGGTTTAAAGACTATACCTGCCTTTGTCTTCTGTATCCATTGTCAATCTTATCACCACTACTGTACTATTCAAATGCAGACTCCCTTCCGGCCACTTCAGAGTAGCCTTTTATTTGGGTCAGGTGGGGAGGAGAAGATTCTAACTCTTAAGGTTTGCATCTTCCTGTGTAAGTACTTACCACATTGGTAACTGTTGTATCAAGCAATCAAATGTGTCAAGCACTTGTGGCTAAATCTGTCTCCTTTCTGCTTTTGTGTTAATTTCTCCTTCCTGTTTAAATGTGCCAACTCTATTGTAATCTTGTCCTAATGGTGGTGCCATTGTTGCTGCTAAATGGATTTGACCACCCTTTGTAATCACTTCTCCTTCCCCTTTCCTGACCCTTGATTGGGGTCACACTGGAAGGGAGGGGGAGCAGCAGCAAAGAAGGACCACCAATCAGATGTCTCACATAACCAAAATTGCCAATAGCAGATTGCCAATGTTATTATTTGTTGTTGCCAATTCCACATTTGCATGTTCAACTGTATAACTGACCAAACCCAGATGTACAAATTGCACAAGTTCTGTGGTCTCCTTGGAGGCGCATTGCATTTGTGTTAGTTTTACTGATGTCCTACACATGAGTAAATGTATTTCTCTTTCTGCAACATCATAGTCCAGCTGGCATTCTTTTTGTTGATGTTAAACTTGGTAAGCTATAGCAGGGGTCCCGTGGGGGATTAGTGGGCCTGGAGGTTTTGCGGACCTCAGCAGGAACGGGGAACACACGCCGGAAAAACGGACCTGTCAATCTTTGGGAGCCCGGTCTCACCGCTTAAAGAGACAGGGACTTAGAGAAATTGCCTCCTAGGCTTGATTTCCTCCCATTTCAGAAATATAAGCATTGAGGCAAATCATATTGGCACAATTCAGCAGAGAGTTTGGTAAGATCAATCAGCTTATGAGCACCTAAGCCTTCTTGGAGTGCCGCCATTTTTTTATCTCACTGAATGTCCATATTGTCCAAACATGATCAAGTGACCATCTCATGGAAATGCCCATCCTATGAACAGTGACACATGTATCCTTGTTTTGACTATTGTTTCTAAGGAGTCACATTTTGAGCTGACATAAAACGTTTCCTAAACATTAAAATATGCCAAATGTTTAATATTCAAATGTTTAATATTAATATTGGATTTTGCACAGTAGATTTTCATTGGTGTTTTAAGTCTTGAACAATTTAAGTGATAATGTACCCTACAATATTCACTTCAGTTCTAATTAAGAGCTGTATTTACCAAATCACCAGCATGATACGATTCCCATATTTCTACCAAATTATCAGCATGGTACAATTACCATATTTAAGACCTGGGCTCCAAGTCCCAGTTCACACTGCATGTAGTAGGCAGTGTCGCAATGCACAGCTGCAACATCGGAAGGGGAGATTTAGGTCTGTAAACTCTCCATGGACATATTGTATGCTAGGGACCATTGCAATTGCAGCTCCTAGCACATAGCCAATGCCCATCCCTGCTTGTTTAGAGATTAATGATCCCTTTCAAACACTACACTGTAGTGTTCCATAGCAGGTATATGTCAAGGAAGCAGCATACAGTACTTATTTATCTCTTGCATAAAGCATAAGTCAAACTGAGGTTTATGGGGGGGGTGTCTAGTTTGATGTGTGTTTGTAGGCATGGTTGGGAGCATTAAGCTTACAAAAATTCATGGACTCCTGAGATGCTCAGACCACTTCTATTTTTCAAGTAAATGTGTTTAGAAACAAGATGTATGGTGCGTACTGCATTCACATCAGTATATGACTTCGCAACTATGAAGACTAGAAAATTACCTGCTAAGCCAAAAGCAACAACGTTACAATCCTACCTAAATCCCTGCACAGTAATGCAGTGGGGCTAGCATGGCTTCCATTGCATCTTGCAGTGGATTTTTATCTGCCAGAGGTCTCCTTGGGGTACGGGGACACTTGTCCCCTTGCCCCAGGGTATGCCCCAGAAGTCCCAACAGGTAAACTCAATTCTGCACTAGTGATATCACTGATGCAAGTCCGCATTAATCAGTGCATGTGGATCGGATCTAGGAAGGGGTTCAGGATTCAGTGGGCACCAGTGCTGCCAAACCTGTGCTCCTCCCAGACCCAATCCACCATCATCCCTGTCCTGATCCACCTATTTCTGCCCCTACCCTGTCCTGTTCTGCCCACTCCACCAACCCCTTCCTTGCTTCCCTCTAACTCCCTGCATGGGCTTACCTCCTCTGGTGGACCCCTGACATCTGCTAGTACAGATCTGCTGGCACTACAACCTTCCCACCAGCACACTGGCAGTTTATGCTATCCAACCAGCACTGGAAGAACACATGTTCCGCCAGTGCTTCCTTTCAATAGGATTGGGCCATCAGAGTCCTAGTAAAGAGCCTGATTATAGCAATAGGCGTTTGATTCCTCTGTGACTCAAATACAATTAAATATCCTCAATTCCTTTTTGCCAAGAGCTGTTTCAATGTCATGAAGGTGCTGACCAAGCAGCCATGAAATGGGTTTTCAAAATGGCAAAAGGAATTCTCAGTGCAGGCAATTAATAGTCCCTCTTGATTGGAACCCATAAAAAAGGGACTTCCATGAATCTACATTACTACTCAATAGAAAGGCAAAATGTCAAAAGAAAGTTGTTCCGCTTCAGCCCGAGAACTTCTGGGAAGACATTCTTTCCCCCCCAAATGATCCTTGCCGGATTTGGTAAGCCAACATCTTGCACCTCATTACGGCGCTTTGTTTCTTTCATGGATTTCTGTGCCCCCGGCCTATTTTAACTTTTAATGACGATAAATCTTTTAGTGTCTGTCTGTGACATCCTCTTTGAGGCAACCAACAAACATTGATCTGGCAGCTTTTATTGGCCACTTGCTATTAAAAGTCACAGTCTCCTGTTGCTATGATTATTACATATTGAACCAGTCTCGCAGCAAAAACACTTTCCTCAGCCATGGCTGCCACATAAAAAGATTGACAGTGAGGAACATCTCATGCCCCAAATGAAAGGCAAACATTCAAATGGATTTAGCAGAGGTCACTTTAATAACATGTTAACAAGGCTGACTTTATGATATTTGACTTTGCCTCCAACTGAGGCTGACTTTTCACAGTTGGTGGCCACTTTTCAGCAACTACTTAGAATTCTTTACCACCAAGGACAAGCTATGAGACTTCCCTGACAGACTACAGAAACAGGGAATGGGCAGGATTTTATTTTTGGGAACCAGCACTGTATATTTCCAGCTATAAAAGCAGCAAACGTAGCAAAAAATAAAAGAACATCCACATATTGTGCCAGACCAACAACAAAAGGAAGTAAAAGTAGGAAAGCATCCTTGTTCCACAATTATGAGAAATAGCTGGAACACTGTGATGGTGCAATCCTAACCTGGAGATAGGCTGGCACAATTAGGCCAGCAAAGTTTGGCTGACACAAGTGACACAGTAAAGTATGCTTGGACCATTCTCGGAGACAGAGAGGCCAGCACACAGACGTGCACCATCCTACCTGATTCTGAGAATGGTCCAAACACGCTTTACTGTGGCCCTTGTGCCGGCCAAACTTTGCTGGCCTAACTCCAGGTTAGGATTGCACCCTAAAACTATAGGTCTGTCAACATTTTGAATAGGGAACTGCTAGTGCTCCACCATTGAGCAGTAGCTCCCCTTCTAAATCCTGATCCTCTAGTCTGCTCCGTTGCTCATAACGTCAGCAAAAAGATGTTGCCTAACAGTTCTTTAATTTCTGCCAGCTGCCAACCCATTGACACAGCTATGCCAGTGCTGGATAGTTGGTTAGGATTGCGCCCTTAATCCTGCTTTAATCACAACCTTTAATGCTGTTTTAATTTTCTGTTCTCTTTCTGTTTAATCTTGTTCACTCCTATGGAAAGAAACAGGATTCCCTTGTATGCGTGCCAGACGTTAAAATGCTAATAGAGCAGAGGGGAAACAGCTGTGCACATTGAGCTCTACGCACCTACCTCGGCTTCTCCAATTCCAGTCATAATTTATGTTTCATATATTCCAAACAAGTGCATGAATACTTTACTTAACATGAGTCCTTGGGATAGAGAGGGCTGTGAACATAAAAATGAGATCCTATTTGGTTCATCCCAGTACCCGGGTGGCATTTTAGAGCAGCCAAAGCGTTTCACATACATTATTTCAATAATTTTCAGTCGGATGCTTTTGCGATGCTCTCAATGTAGCATAAAATGGGAAGGTTTAATTGTGTAGCCGTCCAAGGTTTTTGTCATTCCCTTTTCAGTCACAAAATAGGCAGCCATGGATATGAAACTCACTTGCATCGGGGCCTTTGTGAACAGCTCAGAAGTGAAATCTGAAAAGCCTATGAATGGAGGAATCCGCACATCAGTCCATTCAGCTAGCATTGAGCACACTGACTAGCCGTGGTTGTCTGGGGTTTCAGGCTGGGGTCACTGCAGCCCTGCTTGGAGGTGCCAAAGATAACACCTGGACACTTTTCAGCCAGTGCTCCACCATTGAACCACAGCCCCACTTCTAAACCCTGATCCTCTAGTCTGCTCCACTGCTCATAACATCAGCAAAAAGGTGTTGCCTGACAGCCTTTTACTTTCTTTATATGTGGGATGCATGGCACATGTACACGTATTGACGCAACCTGAAGCCTATCAAATTATTAAATGCAGGCTGGGAACTACATTATTATTATTATTATTATTATTATTATTATTATTATTATTATTAT
>JAJKFI010000012.1:18680682-18709128 GCA_029204185.1 Lerista edwardsae | reverse complement strand
CCCCCCCCCCAGATGACCTAAGAGTACGGGCAGGATTATATGGGAGGAGGTGGTCCCTCAAATACCCCGGACCCGAGCCATAAAGGGCTTTAAAGGGCAAAACTAGCACTTTGAATTGGGCCCGGAAAGAAACTGGCAGCCAGTGTAGTCGCTGAAGCAACAGCCGACAGAGTCAACAGAAATGTAAGAAAGAGCCGACAGAAATGTAAGGAGCAGGGGCAGTTGACAATCCACGGGGAGATGAGCAGGGTAGGTGGTGGTGACACATGTTCTGTGCTCTGGGCTCCGTTCCACCGGCGCAGAGCCAAGGGCAAAGAGCCCTTTGGCTCTTGCCCTTTGGCTTGTTCCTCTGGCAAGCCAGAGGCTATAGCTGGACACCAACCTGCAGGCAGATGAAGCAAATGAGGCTGAGTGGGCCAGTCTGCCATAGCACAGGTGAAGCAATCAGCCACTCCTCCCCACAGCCTACAGGCGAGCCCTCTGGGTCCCCGAGCCTGCCAGACACAGCCAGAGGCTATAGCTTGATCACCAACCTGCAGGCAGATGAAGCAAATGAGGCTGAGTGGGCCAGTCTGCGACTTTGAACTGGATAAAAGAATGGGTTATTCTACGAAATGAAAGACGACTCAATTTAGAAGCCCATATATGCAAATTGGATGGCATGCGTTTTTGATTTATGATAAGGCTAAATATTTTGGATATTTTAAACAGAATGCCTTGAGATGAGCGTTATTTTGGTCATGGGAGCAAATAAAATACAAGATATATACTAAAATACCTAGATGAATTAAACCTTTGGAAATTTCAATCAAACCGGACTGGCTAAGGGAAGATAAGAATGTGAAATATGGTGAACTATTAAATGAGAAAGGGGAACTTCTACAAGATGATGCTTTAGAAGACAAAGGCATATCCTTAGACTGGTGGACAAAAACACAAATCAAATCAAGACTGAAAGAATATGCTAAAACAGGCATCTATGAGGAAGAAGCGGAGTTTGACAAGCTACTATTAAATGAGAAAGACAAATATTTAAAAAATGTATGACTTCCTTTTGAAAATGAGAATGGAAGATGAAACAGTGAAGGAGGTAATGATACAATGGGCTAAAAATTTTGGATATAATACAGAATTCGACAAATGGGAAAAGATCTGGGCAACTAATATAAAAGTAATGAAAGCAACAAATTTGAAAATCTTTTCAAAATGTTTTATAGATGGTATTTAGCACCAGAGAAATAAGCAAAAATGTATCTAGGTACATTGAATAAATGCAGGAAATGCAAGGATAAAGAAGGAACTTTTAACCATATGTGGTGGACTTTGAAAAAGCGAAAAAATTCTGGCGTATGGTTCATTCTATGCTACAGGAAATGCTGAAATATCAGAATATAGATTACAGACCAGAATTATTTCTTCTTAATGTGATGGGTAATATACAAGACAAGGATATGAAGCATATTATAATACATGTTAACACAGCAGCAAAATTATTGTATGCCCAGAAATGGAAAAATGAAGAGATTCCAAATTCTAACCAATTAGTAGAGAAAATATATGAAATTGTAGAAATGGATGTCTTAACAGAAAGGATGAAAGAAGGAGGTATAACAAAGATACAAGAGTATTGGAGATTGTTTTGTGATTGGATAGAAAGGGGGGAAAATAGAAAATAGAAATCAGATTTAAATGTTATAGTTAGAAAACTTAGGTTGTAGAAAATTGCATAAATAAGGAGGAGGAATAAGAGGTATTAAGTTTTGTATACATAGTTTTTGAATATACATGACATGAATGAAATTGTATGCAAACAGTAACAAAGTGATGATGAACGAGCTGCAATCAATGTGTACCTTTTGTGTGAACCATTATACCTCTTCCCTAATTAAAAAAAATTGTTAAACGCAGCTTTTGGACATCCAAACTCAGAGACTGCTGAGCTCAGCGAATAAAACTCGTTCGCCGCTGAACCTCCAGATCCCAATTATAATTGGTCAACCTGCAGCATACTCATCCCCATTAGAATGTCTCCAGGAAAGAAAGACTTTTTCACTTGCCAGATGCAATGCCATGCCCTCAGCAGTGACACAAGGCAGATCTAGGGGCATCCCTTATAATGATAGACATTGCTTGTGTGTCCTTGGAGAGGTAGAGTCACTTACTCACCTGTTTTTCCACTGCCCACTTCATTTTGGGGCTCGGAAGAAGCTCTTGGGTCCAGTGTTGACGAGGAAGCATCAACTTCCGGAGTCTGAGATGCTAAAATACCTACTTTCGACTACGGAGCCAAACCTAATGGGACAGGTGGCCACCTTTTTGCACCATGTGGTGAACAGCATCTAGCTAATGATGGGGGCTAGATTCCCGTTTTTTATGGTTTATGGTGGATGTGTACATTGTTTGCATGTTTGTTTTTCTGTATTTATGCCAATAAAGGTTCTGAAATGAAATGACTCTATTCGACTGCTGCTCTGGTGACTGCACTGACTGCCAGATCCAATCTAAGGTGCTAGTTTTGACCTTTAAAATCCTACAGATTTTGGGCCAGCTTAACTGACAGCGCAATCCTAGAGTGCCCCTTGTGTCGACACTACGTCTTCATGTTGATGCAAGGGGTGGAGCACCGGTGCGCGGGCACCGAGCAGCACCCCCACGTCGGCACTCCAACTCTGAAGCCGAGTCAGAGTGCTGACGGAGAGCCTCCCTTGCGCCAACCAATGACAGTCAGCACAAGGGATTCTCTGTCCTGTTCCAGGACGGGGATTGGTGGGAGGGGGGAGAGGGAGGCGGGACTCGGGCGGGACCTGAGCAGGCTTGGGAGGTGTTCATACGGCCACATCCTAAGCCCATCAGCAAGGCCGCGCAGCCCCAATTCGGGCCATGTGGTCTCCTCGGATCTGCGCCTGCTCTTTAGCGGGCGCAGGTCTGGGGAGCGAATAGGGGAGCGAATAGGGGAACCTTGCCATTCCAGCGCTGGGTTGGACTGCACCTTGAGAGACCACCTTCTTCCATACAGTCTGGTCCATTCTCTTTTGTCATTTCACGGGCCTCTGTTGGTTGTGCCGCCATTAGTGAGGTTAGGGGGATGGCTGCCAGAAACAGGGCCTTCTCGGTGGTGGAGCTAGTATTGCGGAATTCTCTCCCCTTTGAGTTAAGAACCGCTCCTTCATAGTTAACCTTCTGGTGAGATTTTGGAAAGATTTTAATGCCCTGTAAGGAAGGGATGGCTGCTTTTAAATAATTTATTCAACATTTTACTTGTTTTATCACTGCTACTTGCCTTTCCTGTATATTTTGTTTATATTTTATAGTTCCACGGTTTTATTTCTATTTTTATTATTAATATTTATTCAATGTATACCCCACCTTTCTGTCCATAGGCACACAAGGTGGCTTACAATTTTAATTGTTTTTATGTATTTTATAGACTTGTTAGCCACCTTGAGTGCCCTTCGGGGAGAAAGGCGGTTTATAAATGGAATAAATAAACAATAAATAAAATGTATGTGGTCTTGGATGCCTGACAAGATAGCAAAACCCAGGCCAGTAACATGACTTTGAAGAAGGATTCATGGCAAGAGGCTTCAGATCTGGAAGCTTCAAGGAAGGACATACTTTATATTTATGACAGCAAGTCATATACACCCCACTGTACCAGGCTGACTGGGGATATGTTTTGCCTTTCTTTCCTTTCCTGGAAAGTTCCATGAGCAGCTGCACCTTGTTTGCACAGTACATTTGAAACTGCATCGTGGGAGCTTCCTGACTTGAAGGAGACAAGATTGTAAATTGTGTCTCCCACAGGTAGTGCGGTCTGCAGCTGCTGCTGCGCAGAGTCCTGACTGGTGGAGGGGCTGGCAACAGTGCTCTGGCGTTCATCGACTCGTCCTTCCATGACCCGCCCACTTCACCTTCCCATTTTGGCCTCTCTGCCAATGAGGTTGAGGCAGCATCCAGGCTGTGTCCAGGTTAGAATGGCACATTGTTTTTTAGCTTTGCAGAGGTGATGCTAGAGGCAAGAAGAAGGAACAGGTCGGCAGTGGCATTGCAAACAGGAGGCATACCTGTGCTGCTTCTCTTGCTGCAACCATCTTGGCTGGACCTCACACCACATCCCCTTCCAGCCTGACACACTCACCTGCTATGCCACTGTGCTGTTGCCCCAGTTTCTGTGGTGCTGCCGTAAATGGGCAGGCAGCAGCAATGCTGCTGTTGCGCCAGCGTATGTGGTGATGTGCTGGCATATGTCACAAATCAGATTGTGCCTTTAGTCTGCCTTTCATCACACTATTGTATTCATATGATCCTAGAGTCAGGCCAGGATCAAATACTTTATTTTTTCACTGTTTCACAGTAATTTTGACCCTCGAAACTATGTTGTAAGATGAGTATTATTACCAACTTATTGCAGCTGAGGTGCTGAGGCTGGGAGGGAGTGGCATGCCTAAGGCCACCTTGTGATAATTGAATTCATGGCTGAGGCAAGATCTGAACCGGGGAAATCCTGATTCACATCTCAGGCTAATACAGCCCAATCCTATTCAGTTATGGTGCAGTGAGGCCTCATGGCCTATGCTGTATCCAGCTCTGAAATTGGGCAGAATGTGGCTACCCAACTGAAGGTCTCCTTAGGATACGGGAACATTTGCGTCCAGCCCCAGCCTGCCCAATGGGGCTACTCGGATCTGTGCCAGCAAAATTACTGGTGCAAGTCCTAGTAGCCCCGTGTAGGATTTTCAGGACCAGGATGGTTGGATACAGTAGAGACCTACTCTGCTGTCTCCATCTTCCTCCTACGCCTGAACTTCACACACATTCCATAGTACCGAGAAAGAAAGCATAAGTGAGATGTACTTCCTGTTCTATAGCTTTCATGCATTTCCTCCCTTTTGATTAAAAAAAATTAACTGACCAAAACATATTTATAGATAAAACTTATAAAATAAAGTTTATTTATAGGGGAAGTGGACACCTTGTAGAGTCTACCCTGTGTAATACCAGTAGGCAGCGATGGGATCTACAAACAACTTGGGGGAATGGAGGGCGGGACTTAGACGGGACTACCTAGCCTTGGAGGGGGCGCCTGCTCACCTGGGGGGGGGGACGGGACACCCTTCCCACCTTCCGTTCCCCCAAGTCATTTGTAGATCCCATCGCTGCCAGTAGGTCTTTAGATATACATGAAATAAGAGTTTAATTGATGTTGAGAAGAAGAAAATATTTGGGGAGGCATTGGGCTGAGCTGCTAATGGAGAATAAGCATCATCATCGTCTGAAGCAATGTATGTAGGGTTCCCAGATACAAACTGGGAGTGCCTGTACCTTTAACCATTGTATAGAATTGAGAATTTTGGCAGGTACAGCTTTTGAAACCCATGACGAGCTGAACCAGCCCAAATTCCCTCTTCTATACAATGGTTAAAGGTACAGGCACTCTCTCCCAGTTTGTATCTGGGAACCCTAAATATATTAAAATTTCAGATTAGAACTTCAGATCCTAGAAACTGTTGAGTTAGTCTCATATTTTACAGCTGTACTTTAACTCCTCCTAAGTAAATAAAGAAAAAAAATTATGTTACAACTAAATAGAATGAAAATATTCAAAGACATAGAAGATTTAAGTGTGTATTATCTTGAAAACCATTTCATTCAAAATGGGGCTTCAAGTGCTTTAATTGGTAACTGTAACAGCTCCAATTTAGCATGTGAATAGAGGCGTCACATTCCAGCGGGCTCTGGATAAGCACTGCTGAAACCTACAGTAGCATGAACAGACATCCAAGTATACAAGGTAAAAGAATCCCAATTGACCACTGCAGGAGAGAAAGGCGTTTACAAGTGCTTATTAGAGCCACCTGGGACTGAAAGGAGATATTTGAGTTTATAAGAACCTTGTCTTCTCCTCTCTTCTCTTGCCTGTCGACTAGAAGTGTTAGTGTAGCCTAAACAAAAGATATCCAGTAGATTGCTAGCGAATTACCGCGGGGGGAGGGGAAACTCAATGATGTTTCTTTTTTATTATTATTAGCTTCCATGAATGAAGATTTTGCAAGGCAGATAGTTCTAGTAACACTTTAAACCCATAGCATTAACCATCAAACTCCATTACCATCAAGCAATCCCACTCAACAGGCAGTCAGCCTCAGTGGGACTTATTTCCAAGAAAGCATGTATAAGATTGCATGGCACTCTCCTTATGGAGGGCCTCCTTTTCCCACTGTTGAACAGTCAGGCAGCATTGATACGGCTATTAGGGAGAGGGAGCCAAACAGAAGAAAGATTCAACAGCTGCAAGAGAGGCAGAGCTTGGAAGGGTATGTGCTGGGAGGATTCAAAGAGCAGAGTGAGATCAGCAGGTGAAGAAACATGGTTTTAGGTGACTGGCCATGCTGATAGTCTCCATGTTTTCCCCCCCCCCTATCACTTTCTCACGCATTCTTCATGTGATCATGCATCTCGGCTTGGCCTAGACCAGTGTTATTCAAACTGTGGGTTGGGACCCACTTGGTGGGTCACAACCTGATGTCAGTGGGTTGCAGAAAGCTGGGAGCAACCATCCTGGAAACTGCAGACCTTACTCTTGTTATATTCCTTTTGTGAGTGTCAACAGTTTGAATTTTCAAGTGAGTTTTTTTTTAAATTGTTTTTAGTTCTGTGCTTTTACATAATATTTGTCCTAATCTTGCTTTCTGTCAGGGATGTTTCATAGTTGTACTATTCCTGCAATCCAAGAATGCCAATTTACATTTCCGGAGTGTCATTTTATTATGTTACAATGACAACACTTCCCGCTTGATGATGTCACATTCTGCCACAACATCACTTCCAGGTTAATGGCATCACTTCTGGTGGGTCCCGACGCAAGTGCCATTCTGAAAAGTGGGCCCCGATCTAAAACGTTTGAATACCACTGGCCTAGACAGAATGACCAGAGTAAGTGTTAATGGCCATGGAATGAGGGTACCATACAGATCACTCAAAGCAAAGATAAGGACAAAGCAGAGGCAACCAGATGAGCACATGTGAATATAAGAAGCTGCCAATAGAGTTCATAGGAAGTTTAGGCCGACGGTGGACTCAACAACTGCACATTACCTGCACAACAAAAATAAACCCCAGTGATTCCTTCCCTCGACCTTTTTCAGAAAAGGCAACTTCAAGAGGGAGCAATTTACCCTCCATTCTGGAACGAACTAGAACATAGTCAAGCAGCAGTAGCATTCCCAGAGGCATCTCCTCCACTTTGCTCTCGCAGTCCCAAATGGCTCTGAAGGTGAGAGGGGGGGCATTTTACATAGCACACTCAGGCGCCTGAAAAACTTTGCCCCTCCTCTGGAAACACCACTGCCAAGCAGATTAGGGAAGATTAAATGACTTGGAATGATATGAAGTGCAATCTACAAGGATCTAAGACCTGATGTACAATTGTGATTTCTTCTTTCTGACATCTATCAATTAAAATAGGGACTATCCCTTTTGAAAGGACTATGGGTGCCTTCGGGCACAATAAGGCGGGGTAAAAATCTAATAATAAATAAATAAAATAAATAAAGACCAAGACTGCAATCCGATGCACACTTACCTGGGAGTAAGCTCCATGGTTCTTACTAGTTGCAATAATATTTAGAAGTGTTTCTTTCTAAGTAACGTTTTTCCTCCAACCACTTATTTCTCTGGTTTTTCAGTGCAAAGTACAGTATGTCTTTTGAATTGCATTTGGAGCTGGTTAATAAGAACAGTGGGAAAGGGAAACTAAATCTCAGAAACCTCTCTCTACCTGCTTGCATAGCCGAGGTTTGCGTGCTCTGAAGGCTGAGAGCCAATTTGGATCCCCAGCAGAAATGAGTAAGCATAGTAAAAGAACTGGAAAGGGAGGCTAGGAGAGACGGAAGAAATGAAATGCTGGGGAAGGATCAGAAGAAAACAATTATGTCTTAATGCTTCGGCCCTAAATAATTAAACTAATGCTCCAGGCAATAATGCATTGGTCTCTAGCAAAAATGGGATCACGTACTCTGTAGCTCAGAAACCATTAACAGGGAGCGAGGTTCAAGGTGGGGGGATGGCAGCTGAAGTGTATTGCAGAGCCCTTCTTGCCTAACCTGTGCAAGGCAGGCAACTGAATAGCACTCCTTGGAATCTGGGAAGTGACAAAAGAGACACTTCTTCTTTAACATCATACAGCTGTTTAGTTCAGCATTGCTTGCATCCGCTTCTGTCAGTTTTCCAGCTTGTTGCTGTTTTGTCTACTTGGCATAGCAGTTGGACGAGGGAACCTGGAGGTGGAAACCAGGTTTAAATCCTAGGTCAGTGGTATTCAAACTTTTTAGAACAGGACACAGTTTTCAGAATGGCACTTGTGTCGGGGCCCACTGGAAGTAATGTCGTTAACCTGGAAGGGATGTTGTGGAAGGAAGTGACATAATCAAACAGGAAGTGCTGTCATTGTAACGTACTAAAATGATACTTCTGAAATTCAAATTGGCATTCTTGGACTGCAGCAATTGTACAACCATGAAACATCCCTGAGAGAAAGCAAGATTAGTACATCTATATATATAAAGAAGAGTGTGTGTGTGTGTGTGTGTGTGTGTGTGTGTGTGTGTTCCGCATAGGCTCCGCAACTCCTGGAGCGACACGCACCAAACCCGGCATGCGCATGCCTTGTGGCCTGGCAACAAATGCTGCGGGGGGCAGGCCCCCCTAGCGTCCCCAGGTGTGGCAGTGCGCAGGGGCCCCCACGTGAAAATGGTCGAAAACGGCCTAAATCGGTGTTGAATCCATAGTGTCCGGGGTTGCCGAGACGAGCGGCAATGCTCCCGACACGTTGGAGTCCAGGTTCAGCCCCCTCTCGGCGTGGGGGGCGAGAAGGGGTGCAAAACAAAATGTCCGCCATGCCCTGCTGGAATGCCTGGAGCAATTGGCACCAGACTTGGCACGCACATGCCTTGCGGCCTGGCAACAAACACTGCAGGGGTCAGGGCCCCCTAGTGCCCCCGGGGGTGGGGGTGCGCAGGGGGCCCCACATGAAAATGGTCGAAAATGGCAGATGTCGGGGTCGAATCCATAGTTTCCGGGGTCGCCGAGAGAAGCAGCGATGCTCCTGATGCTGTTGGAGTCCAGGTTCAGCCCCCCTTTGGCATGGGGGGTGAGAAGGGGTGCAAAACAAAACATCTGCCATGCCCTGCTTGAACGCCTGGAGCGATTGGCACCAAACTCGGTACTCAGATGCCTTGTGGTCTGGCGACAAACACTATGGGGGTACGACACCCCTAGCACCCCTAGGGGTGGGGGTGCAAAGGGGGTGCCATGTAAAAATACTTGAAAACGGCCAACATTAGTGTCAAATGCATAGTTTCCAGGGTCACCTAGAAGCTTGGGATAATTTCTTACCTGGGCAATGCCAGGTAACAAAAAGCTAGTAATATGATATAAAAACTCAGGTAAACAGAGAATTGGTATGAGTTTGTACCTGCACCATTGTCATGTTCCTTTATGCATCCACTGGGTTGATTGTGCAATCACCACATGCATTCAAGATGCACCTAACAGTACAATCCTATATCTGCTTAAACAAAAGTAAGTCCCACTGTTGCAGTGGCTTACTCTCAGATAAATCTGTATGGGATTGCCACCTTAAACCCATTGACTAGAAGGTAAGCCCCACTGAATTTAGTAGGATTTGCTTCTGAGTAAATCCATTCGCTGGATGGCAACATTCGCTGAATCATGGAGAAAGCATGAGAGTTCCAGAAAAACATCTACTTCTGCTTCATTGACTATGCCAAAGCCTTTGATTGTGTGGATCACAACAAACTGTGGCAAGTTCTTGTAGAGATGGGAGTACCAGACCACTTTATCTGTCTTCTGAGAAACCTGTATGCGGGCCAGGAAACAACAGTTAGAACTGGACATGGAACTACTGATTGGTTTCAAATTGGGACAGGAGTACTACAAGGCTGTATACTGTCACACTGCTTATTTAATTTATATGCAGAGTACATCATGAGGAAGGCTGGGCTGGATGATTCACAAGCTGGAATCAAGATTGCTGGGAGAAATATCAACAACCTCAGATATGCAGACGACACCACTCTCATGGCAGAAAATGAGGAAGAACTAAAGAACCTTCTGATGAGGGTGAAAGAGCAAAGTGCCAAAATTGGCTTGAAGCTCAATATTAAAAAAAACTAAGATCATGGCAACCACTCCCATCACTTCCTGGCAAATAGAAAGGGAAGAAATGGAAGCAGTGACAGACTTTACTTTCCTGGGCTCCAAGATCACCGCAGATGGTGCCTGCAGCCATGAAATTAAAAGACGTTTACTTCTTGGGAGGAAAGCTATGGCAAACCTAGACAACTTAATAAAAAGCCGAGACATCACCCTGCCAACAAAGGTTCACATAGTCAAAGCGATGGTTTTCCCAGTAGCAATGTATGGCTGTGAGAGCTGGACCATAAGAAAGGCAGAGCGCCAAAGAATAGATGCTTTTGAATTATGGTGTTGGAGAAAACTCCAAGGAGAAGACTGCAAGGAGATCCAATCGGTCAATCCTCCAGGAAGTCAAGCCTGATTGTTCCCTGGAAGGACAAATCCTGAAGCTGAAGCTCCAATACTTTGGCCACCTCATGAGAAGAGAGGACTCTTTAGAAAAGACCCTCATGCTGGGAAAGATGGAAGGCAAACAGAGAAGGGGGTGGCAGAGGATGAGATGGTTAGATAGTGTCACCAAAGAGATGAACATGAAATTGGGCGAACTCCGGAAGCTAGTGGAGGACAGGGAGGCCTGGCGTGCTGTGGTCCATGGGGTCGCGAAGAGTCAGACATGACTTAGCGACTGAAAAACAACTTCTGAGTAAAGGTGCTCAGAACTCAAAATAGAGTTCTGCATTCCATCTAAAACAGTGGTATTCAAACATTTTAGACTAGGACCCAGTTTTTAGAATGGCACTCTTGTCGGGACCCACCGGAAGTGATGTCATTAACCTGGAAGTATTGTTGTGGCAGAAAGTGACATCATCAAGCAGGAAATGCTGTCATTGTAACATAATAAAATGACACTCCTGAAATGCAAATTGGCATTCTTGGACTGTAGCAATTGTACAACCATGCAACATCCCTGAGAGAAAGCAAGATGAGGATAAAATATTATGTAAAAGCACTGAACTAAAATTTTGAAAAAACTCTCACTTGAAAATTCAAACTATTAACACACACAAAAAGAATATAGCAAGAGTCAGGTCTGCAGCTTCCATAATGGCTGCTCCCAGCTTTCTGTGACCCACCTTACATCAGATCGTGATCCACCAAATGGGTCCTGACCCACAGTTTGAATAACACTGATCTAAGTGAAATGTATTAAATAATTATAAGGCAAATTATGCATGGTGTGAGGAGAATTGGGGGGGGGGAGAGAGAGAGTATGAGCAAGCAGGTTTTTTTTCCTTCCCTTGCAATCTAGAATCAGAAATCATCCAATGGAACTGATTGGTGGAAGAATCAGAACTGAAAAAATGGAAGTCCTTTTTCACACAGCTCATAATTAATCTACGGAATTCACTACCACAAGATAAGTAGGCAGCAGCCACTTGTTTAGATGACATTTAAAGGAGATTAGGCAACTTCATGGGGAACAAGTCCATCACTGACTACTTCTCAGGATGTGCTATCTCTAGGCTTAGAGGCAGTGTGCCTGCTCTGAGTACTAGTTGCAGGGGAGCACCTGTTTCTGCCTTCATCTCCTGCTTGTGGATTTTCAAGAGACCACTGATAGGCCACTTTGGGAAACAGGATGTTGGAGTAGACAGGTCTTTAGTGTGATCCAGGGTGATTCCTCTTCTGCCTGAGTTATGTCATGCCTGCCAAAGGCTGTTAAACTAGTTTAACTCTGAAGCTGAAAATAATATTGAATGCTGGTCCAAACTGGATTTTTCTTTTTCAAAAAACAAAACATTAAAGGGGGAAGTTCTTTTCACTTAGTTATTTCTAATTCAACAAATATATACCAAGATTCTCAACAAGATATTCTGCATTTTTTTCAGTACTTAGAAAATCTTTCCACATCTCCAAATTAGCATGTTATTAACTTCCCACATAGTGATGAGGTGATTTTTTTAATTGAATAGCAAGGTCCATAAGCAGATATCTTGTGTGATACTTCTTGAAATGTTTTTACTTGCTAGAAATCATACTAAGCACATCTATTTTCCATTGTGTGTTCTGACTGGATAATTAGTTTTATGACTAGAGTCTCTTGTGAGTAGCTGTCCAGTGGGTGTTAAGAGAGCTTTTAAAGATACTAGCAAAAGCACATTTTTAACAGATATACAGCCACTGTTTTTCTGGCAGTTCATTTGTGAAGGACTTTGAAAATGGGCTTGCAGGAAAGATCTGAACTCCCATTTTGGCAATTGCACAACAATGATCTGTTCTACTGCCCAGTTCATTTATGAACTATTTTTTCTCTTTAAACTATACATATTCACTCTACCCAGAATTCTTCTGGGCAACTCCCTTTATTTTGTTTCAAGACTGATTCATTGAAGTAATGACTCTCCTATTCGCCTTCAAAATAGAACACAGCATTTTTCCCTCTGAGTAGAATTCTAAATTTTGACCAGTGCATTCCCAATGACATTGTTTATAATGTAATGGGGTTCAAATGCCTCTTATGAGCCCTTGTACCAATCTCCCTTTCCTTTCTCTTATCTAGTGCTTGTAATAGTGTATTGTCTTCCTCCTTCACATGCCACCCCATTGTTGCCCCGTTTTGTCCAGCCGTTCCTCATTCTGCTATCCCTCCACCACTGTCCCATCCCCTTGGCTTATTTACCGGGGCTTGGAAGTGTCTGGAGGGTGCTGAAACATGGAGCCACTCACACACTCCAGTATGCTGCAACTGCTGGAAAGCACCTAGTGCAAGCGGAACACTAGTTCTAGTGGTGCTAGTCTCTTTAAGATTCGGCTGCTTAATAATTCCCCCACATATTTCCCCTGGCAACATATCCATCCAATATTGTTAAGTTTTTGCCCCTCAGCTCCTCCATAATGCTCAATGGTATAAATCAGTGGTATTCAAACTTTTTAGAATGAGACCCACTAGAATGGCACTTATGTCGGGATCCAGCATGATTAGGACAAAATATAAAGTAAAAGCACTGAACTAAAAACAATTTTTTAAAAAGAAAAAAACTTGAAAATTCAAACTGTTAAGACTCACAAAAGGAATATAACAAGAGGAAGGTCTGAAGTTTCCAAAATGGCTGCTTCCAGGTTTTTGTGACCCACCTGATATCAGGTTGTGACCCACCAAGTGTATCCTGACCCACAGTTTGAATAACACTGGTATATATCATTCTTCCCCCTTTTTTAGCATCACAACTTCTCTGTGAGTTGGGTTCAGTTGAGAGATTGACTGACCCAAGACCATCCAATGACTTTCTCCCCCAAGCCCTAGCCTGAGGGTGCAATCCTAAACTGACAGCACCATTCTATCTGATGCTTAGCGCCCCACCATGTCGGCGCTAAAGCCACAGGGCAGGCGCAGCTGGTAGCGCCGGCCCTGTAGTGCCCGCGCAAAGCGGAGGATGATGGCAGCTGCAACACACACATGAGCGCGCGTGCACACGCATCCTGAGCATATCATGCTTCAACTGTGGAAGAATGGCTTTTGTGAGAGGAGGGCATCCATTTGTTCCAATAGATTCAGGAGGATCTTTCTTTGTGTCAGCAGCAATTCCACAGAGGGAAAGCTAATTTTGTATGAGTTCCTGAAATGTGGGGTATGGCATGGTGCAGTTAGTCCATCGAGAATAGATAAAATCTGAAAGAAGATCAATATCAGTGAGCACCTTTCTTAGAAACTTGGACAGTGTAGTCCTGGTATCTCAATTACTGTTCACCTGGTTGTTTTAACAGCTGCCCCAGAAAAGGAGTCTATCTCCAGCATGCTGGACTACAGAAATTCATTTCAACAGTTTCCTAGCATCTTATCAAATTCCTCTCTTCTCTTGCTTTCTAAACTAGGCTGTGGCTCTCTCTGCCTCTGCCATCTCTCCTGGTTTCACTCTAGCTGATTCTCCACCTTTTGTTGTTGTTATTTTTAAAACAGCTACTAAATTTACTTAAGAATAACAATGAGATGGTTCTTTGAGTCTGGAGCGATCAGCGTCACTGCTTTAATGTGATGGAACGGCAAATCAAACTTACAGCACTGCATCTGCAAAGCAAAACGTTATATCCCAAACTAGTCTTGTGGTGTTTCCATAGTAACAAGGGCCTTAGAATTCACACCAGTAAAGCAATAAAACCAAGCTAGTGTACCTAAAGAAGAAAACGTATGGATTTTCTTGTACTGTGAACATAAAGAAATATCTACAATATTTAAGGCTGTACGAGGTTTTACATATACATCATAAGATGACTAATGCCAGCCTATTATCTGTGAGGGGAAATCTTGGAAGAAACAAGCTGGCTTGGAAGAAAGAAGCTGGCTGAGAATTCTGGGAAATTTATTAACTGGAAAAAGTCACGGAGACAGGTCAGAAATCCTAGCACTGTCAAACACTTGTCTCCCTTCTCTGGAGATCAGAGAAGGTGGGGTTATAGTGCACGTCTTGCTGGGTTCTCAGCAGGGTGTGATCTCATTCTCACTACTTCTTCTGAGAAGAAAAGAGGGGTGATTTGATCCCAAGCATGCTAAGTTTAGTCCAGGGTTATCAAACATATGGCCTGCAGGCAGATCCAGCCCACAGAAGCTCTAGATCAGGCTCGCCTGATAATTGGACTCTCCTAGCACTGCCCTTTCAGCAGCGCTGTTTCTGCTGAGGCATCACTTCTCAGAGCATCTCTCAGCTACTGAGCTGTGCAGTGACACCACGGCAGAAGTGGCACTGTTGAAAGGGCGGCCTGCGTGATAACTGGGCTTTCCCATATCTTGAAAATACAGGTGGGCCCTCGTAGGCTCGGATTCTGTATCCATGGTTTCAATTATTCACAGATTTGGGGGGGGGACCTTCCTTTATTCTTACTTTGAGGCACTAAAAAAACCTTCTTGCTTGGGGGCAGGGGCAGGAGAGAACCCAATATTTAACATGGGTTAAATATCCATGGGTCTTATCCATGGTTTCAGGTATCCATGGGAAACCCAGGAACCTATCCCCTGTGGATACCAGGGCATGCCTCTATGATCTGCATGTTTTATCTTCTGTCATTTGCAACTAATGAGTTACTAGGCAAAAAAAAGTGCTTCATTCTGGCCATCAAATGCTTAATGTCACTTCCTCTGTAATTATGTCTCTTCCATCCCCCAGCAGGAACCATGGATGTTATTTGGCCTGTTGAATGAAACAACTTTGACACCCCTGGTGTAGTTCTTCCTTTTTTTACTGAAATGGAGGGTTGAAGGCTAAGGGCCCAATCCTATCAAAATTTCCAAAGCTGGTGCAGCCACAATGCAGCCCCAAGGAAAGGGAACACAAGTTCCCTTACTTTAAGGAGGCCTCTGTTGCTGTTTCCCGCCCTCCCATTGCAGGATGCAGCACATGGCTGCATTGGCGCTGGAAAGTTGGACAGGATTGGGCCCTCAGTTGCTGTTTCCTCCCTAATTCTGTAGAACAGAAGAGAAAATTGTGCCTTAGCTCTCCAGTTGCATGGGTTCTAAAACCCACTGCCCTTGAAAAATGAGGTAGTCTGACAGGGTAACGGAACCTTCCCTATTCCCTCACTACTCTAAAAGATTAGTATAGGAGCTTTGCTCCTCACAATATATTTTGGTACTGAAAAAGAAAAAAAGATGGAGTGAGGTGCTGCTCCACCAGAATCCTGGTAGAATCAGCCAGAAGCTTTCACTCCAGAACTAATTGGAGAGCTTCAGTGCATGTGAAGGAAGTGTTTTGTTTGTTTTAAATTCCTTGTTTCTGCACCAGGAATCCTGAGGTATGCAATGTAGCCAAATAGGTTGGCTTGGGAAAAGCACCTATGTCCTGATGGTCATGTGATACAATGAGAGAGAATTGTGTTTTGTTTACTGGCCTGCCTCTCTCTCTCTCTCTCTCTCTCCCCCCCCCCATCGCCTTGCTCTTTGATAGAACCATTGGGATATTGGGATATAAATTACAAGACATTTTCATTCCAAAAGCCCTCTGATGTAGAAAGGGGATGCGGTTTGGTTTTATAATGGAGCCCTTGCTTACATCACAGATATTCTAACTTGGGATAGAGAAGGCATTCCCAAGGTGGGAGGACTGTTATTCAGTGTCCTACACCATTCTGTGTGTGTGTGTGTGCGCGCGCCCGCATGCGTGCAAAGTGAATTGCAGAACCCATTTTGGATTCCACAATCCAATCCAGAGTTTGGGCAGAGTGGAATGGTTTCATTCTGCTCTCTGCTAAAATGCTGCCAAACAGAAATGGGCCTTCTTAGGAATGGGGAGAGAGTTTTTCATCTGCTTTTTTCCCCCTGCAAATCTATGAGCAGCATAAAATGGTGTCAGCACACTGTTATTCAGATTATGTATACCCAAAGGATTGAAAATATCAGTGAAGGTTTTGGGTCGGCCATGAACTAGGAACACCAAACTGATTTTGAACATTCTTATGGGCAATTGATAACATGGGGCATTATCAATATGAGCATATGTAGAAGATTGCTTTTTGGAATTGCCTCTCTTTTATTTGAGGCATTGTTAATGCCTCAAAGCAGTCATCCCGCAACGGTCTGCTTTCAATATATTTGTGCTGTACACAACCTCCAGCTAGATTGCTTGCCATAACATGACATTGCCTCTGACAGACCTGTGGGCCTTTTATTAAGATTCTCTGGTGATTCCCATTGGGAGCAATTAAGTTATTTCATCCTGAAAGTTTCCATCCTCTACAATTGGGTGCAGTGGACTGGCGCTAAGCTTCTAAATACTCCTGAACACTCTATTGTGGCCACTATATATGAGTCTGAGTATTTGCTGCACAGCAATTGCAACTTTTTTGCTGTGGTGATCCCTGTTGTCAGGTCCGATTCCCCTTGTCATCGTTTGTCGCGTTTCCTATATGACTATCTATTAAACTGGGTCTAGAAAGCAATGTATTAGTATTCCGGTAGCTTAAGCCATCCAGGTGATGAATAGCAAAATACTAATCCTATAGATCTGACAAGGCTTTCCCGCTGACCCTCAGGAATGCAGGATTTAAAGCACAGCATGACTTAGTGCGGTCAACTCTTGTGTACCAGTATTGTGCAAATGATGAAAAGCCAGGATTACCACCATGCCTTGGGTGATGCAGTATCTTCTGTCAGATAGCTTTGGCTTGCTGTAGCAAATTGCTGCCTGCCTTCTATTTAAAAATAACTACAGCCCATCTTACAAATGGGGAAAACATTAAGCATCACAGATCACAAAGTGTTTGTTGTTTGGGTTAGTGAAATGAATAATTAACAAATCACAATGGTACAGAAACAAATGTGTACAATATGTATGTGGCCTTTGTGCAAATAATAGGTAACCAGGATGGATTGGGAGCCTTTAGAAATCATTAATAAGGAATGGCTGTAACAAGACCCAAGGAGCAGATAATTGACAGAGAGTCTTGTTGCTCCTGATTCCATAGCTAGGTTTCCATGCTAGCTGATTCCATAGCATAGTTTGAAAAGAGTGTTATTTACTTTACTCAAACGTAAGCCATTGTGTTCTTTAAGATATATGCTGTAATCGTATCTTATTATTATTATTATTATTATTATTATTATTATTAATTTATTGGCCAGGAATGGAAACCATGCCTGGAATTTGACGTGGCCTTCGGCTACATACGTACATACAACACCGCCCACCCACCACACATACAAAAAACGACAATACATAAAGGCAAATCCCAACATTGCTCAAACATCAGATTGTAACAACATAACTAAAGATTTAGCAGTTTGGTGGCGCAAGGAAAGAAACTGTTTTTGTGCCTTGATGTTTTAGTATAAGGAGTCCTGTAACGTCGACCCGAGGGGAGAAGATCAAACAACTTATTGCCAGGATGCGATAAGTCTGCAACAATCTTATTCGCTCGCTTTGTAACCCGAGCGGTGTACAATTCTTCTAATGAAGGCAACTCGGACCCAATTATTCTTCCAGCGGCTTGAACGGTCCTCTGGAGCCTTTGCTTGTCCAGTTTGGTTGCTGAACCAAACCAAACAGTTATGGAATTACAGAGGACAGATTCAATAATGCCTCTGTAAAATTGGACAAGCAGCTCACGGGGCAAGTTAAATTTCCGGAGTTGGCGCAAAAAATATAGCCGCTGATGGGCTTTTTTAATAATGCCACTGATGTTAGTTGACCATTTCAGGTTTGGTATCTTCCTACCAAACACACACCTCTATCCATAGGTGATATTGTTGAGATTCCAGAAAGCTCAAAGGTTAGGAGACAAAACCAGCTCCTCTGCCTTGTATAGAGTGGTCAAGGGAAATGGGATTTTTTTTACCAGATCTCAGGAGGAGAACACATTTGGCTTAAAGGAAACAAGTTAATCTGGAACGATGTATGCATTGTGTTGCAGGTAAAGGACAGTTAAAGATTGCTAAAGATTTTAGATTGTAAGCCCTTTTGGGACAGGGAGCCATTTAACTTTAATGTTATTATTTGCCTGTAAACTGCTTTGTGAACTTTTTGTTGAAAAGTGGTATATAAATACTATACTACCCAGAAACACCCTCCTACCCATCCTCCCCATGCTCAGAACGGCTCTTGTGCCAGCCGAGTTAGGCTGGCACAGGAACGGGACTGCAGCCTGGAGCCGTTGGGCCGACACTGCAGCTAGCATGTTGCATTGGCCCAGTGGGCACCATAGGATTGCACCCCGAGTCTGATTCAAAACTTCTCTTCAGTTAAATCTCAATTTAAATTCAAAAACAAGGCTTACATTCTAAATCAGCAGAGGAAGACCAGGTGCAAATGACACAATTATAGATTCTTTATTGGTATGTTGTTTTGCACCAGGAACATCTGTTCCATTTGAAATTATTCTTGAAATGCAAAAGCCAATAAAACTAACTAATTGGTTATACTTGAGGAAAAAAACCAGCTTTTTAATTCAATTACTACTTCTATGATAAAACATTAATTGTAGCTTTCTCTTCACAATAGAAAAAAACGACAGTGTGCAATACTTCGAAGATTTAAAACAAATCACAATCATTTAAAATGGAAAGGGTGTTTTTTTAATAATGGCAGAATCCCATATGGGCCCATTGCATCACCAGAACTCTCATTCTGGCAGAGCAGTGTGTATTACAATGGTTGCAAAGCACAACCCACTATTCTGCCCAGCTGGGGTGCCACTGCAAATGGTGAGTGGCTGTGGAAGCACGTCAGTGGTCCCCAGAAGGGCCTAGGTGCTGGTAAATCATCATGTGGGGTGGGCAGCATGGGGAGGGGTAGGAACAGCACAATGAACGGGACAGGGAGGGACATGTGAATGCCAGGAATTAGGCTATAGTGATGGCAATGATGCTGCCAATATTCTATCACTAGGGTGGGTTTTTGTTTGGTTAAAAATGCTCCAGTTCAGATTTATCCACCTTTTGGCTTTAAAAAATTCAAATACAAACACAAAACACCGCATTTGGTGTTTAAGATATTTTCCAGAAATTAAAATAGATTACTTTTCCAATTAGAAATAATACTGTGGCTGCATCGGCTGAACTATATCATCAAGATTATCTACCTTGTACACTTCTAAAGCATTTAAAATTAATTTTAAAAATGAGGACTTGGAATGAGGACTTGGAATAAAAAACACATAACACTGCTTTCCTCCTTTCAAATAACAAAGTCTATTTCAAAAAATCACCATTTTTTAAACACCCCTATCCTGGCCCTGATCCCTAGCGAGTCCCCATTGCTGGTGCAGGTTCAAGTAGACCCATCACGGCAGTGGAGCTCAACCTCCTGGCCCTGCCTCTTCCTCCCTGTGATCTCCCAAAGCTTCCCTTGAGACCTTCCCCTGCACCAATGTAGGGCCTGGGGCTGGATCCTGCACCTACCCTCCTGGCCAGATGTCTGAATAGGCTCTGTTCTTCCTTGGGTGTCTCCGGCCTCCCATGGTTGGTGGGGCCTCGTCGCTTGGCTTGTTCCCCAGGGCCAGGCGTCTCCAGGGGTCACCCCCAGCAACCCCCCTCGGACGGGGGTCGTCCCAGTCCTGTCTGGGGCGATACCACTACATCACAAAGGATCTGCCACTCTATAAATTACAGATTAGTTTCTCAGATCTTTTGGTGATGCATCATATTCTCCTATTGTAATTGATTGGAGCCTTGCAATTCCAATCCTGCTGAAAAAGTATACAACATCACCTGTCGGTGCTCATACACAGAGGCTCTACAGTGAATCTTACCAGAGATGCAGTGGATTTTTTTTTTAAATCCCAGTGACTCAAACAGTAATGGAAAAGATTGAAATCATAGCAACAAATTAGCCTGTTATATCAACATCAGACAGCTGGAGGTCCTTTGCAATATATCCCCAGATTTATATTTGCAATTGCTTGTAAATTTTGTAGTTTTGTCTGGGCAATTTCCTTCATAATCAGTGGATTATAGACTAAAAAGTCTTCATAAGCATGACTAATGTGTGAAAACAGATGTATGTCTATGCAATTATCAAATTGCATGGGTAATTAGATTTTTGTAATTGGGGAATTTTTGTTGTTTGCTGTGCCATTGTCACAGAAGCAAGACAATCTCTACAGTTTGAATGGCAACCTGGAGGACGATCTAATTAAAATGAGCAAACCCTCTGAAGCATATATACAAAGTTATTTTCAATAATATGAGTTTGGAGACACCCAATGGCCAGAGGTTCCACTTAGGCTCCAGCCCCAGCTGTGATGGCAATCCACAATGGAATGCAGAGTCTCACCTCTCTGCTATAGAGAAGAGGGCTAAGGCTGGGTCTGGGTGGATTCTCCTATGTTATGAACTGATTCACAAAGGAGTGGAATTAGAAGATGAGCCTCTCTGGCAGCCATGACTCTGAGAAAATGAAGCAAAAGCTCATTTTACTATCATCTATGCCAGTACTGTGGGTTGTAACCCACTAGGTGTGCTATGAGCCAATTTCAGGTGGTTCCCCATTCATTTCAATGTGCATTTTATTTTTGAATAAATGTTACAGACGTGCACCATCCTCCCTGGCATGAGCCACAATCCTAACAAATTTTCCAGCACTGACATAACTATGCTAATGGGGCATGTTCTGCATCCTGCAGTGGAGTAATAGACACGGAGGCTTCCACAAGGTAAGAGAATGTTTGTTTCCTTACATCAGAGCTGCAATGCACTTAGCCTGGTGCTGAAGTTGGTTTGGATTGAGCCCTGAGAGTGGTCCAAATGCACTTTACGGTGGCCCTTGTGCCAGCCAAATTTTGCTGGTCTAACTGTGCCAGGCTAACTCCAGATTAGGATTGTGCTCTCAGGAAAATAAGACACCTGATCATATAGCTAAGCTGAATATCTGATTACTTCCGAAGCACATATTTTGAACCGATTATAACTTTTCATGTTTAGAAGTTGGGTTCCAGCTCAGATTCAAACAACCAAAGCCTTCAGATTTTTTTTTTATTTTTTTTTTTGGGGGGGGGTTCAGTTTGAACCCCTGACAATAATACAATTGGCCAACTGAGAAAAAAAATTAAAGGCAGAGAAAAAAAACCCAGCAGCAGTAAGAGCTTCTCATTAAGGTGGTTGCGCTCTAGAGCGCAGCCGCGGGCGTGGGGGGAGGGCATGGGGGCCCCGTAATTTGCCGCTTTGCCCCCATGACGTGTCTCTGCGCAAGATCCCTCGTCTTGAAGGCCGACCGGAGGGCAAAGCAAGCGGCTGGGGCCTGCGAGGGAGCCAGCGAAGACGTGTTCTCTCTGGTCTCCCTGGGCAATTCACGCACAGTGCAGAGGATGCGGGCCCGACCGGGACGAGAGAGGCAGCAATGGCGCCAGCCTAGCAGATGTAGGCAGCGCCCAGCAGGGATGCAGGAGTACGCCCCCTTACTGCTTCCCTCCAGAAGAGGCTTGGCAGCAATAGCGGTCCACTTGGCCACCTTGTAGGAGTGTCGGAGGACTGGAGGCGGTGCCCCCCATTTTGTACAAAGGGGTTCTTTTGGTTGAAGCCCAAAACACACGCAGGCATACGGAGACTGGCCCATACCTCTCAGGTTCAGGGCAGCGGTGACATCCTGGCGGAACGGGCTGGTACGTCGTTCCAATAGTTCTGCAGATGGGCCCGGGCCGTGCCGCCTCTCCCAAGGACAGGCGCACTGTTTCTGGGCCCGCCCTCCCTCCTGTGCATCTGAATTGCTCTGAAATGGAGCAATTCCAGGCGCAGGGAGCCGTGGGGCAGAGGGCTGCCAATCATCCGGGCGTTCCGGTTCCTGGTGCACCTGGATGACATGAGTGGTCCAAGGCTTTGTGCGGGCAACATGGCAAAGGGGTCTAAAAAGGAAAGGGGAAGTCCCCCAAACATCCAGCACCTGTGCCACCCAGGGACTCCTCTTCATCTGAGAATGAGGATGAGAATGAGAATGAGACATGAGCAATGCTGGCACTCATTGATGCTTTAGAAAGAGAGTTAGCGAGATGTGATGCAGGCATGGGTGATGGGGGTGAAGCTTCAGGCACACCTGGTAGGCCACGCAGGTCCACCCGCAAGGGTAGGGGATCTAAAATGGCTGTCTTCATGTCTTCCAGAGTAACAGCACTGGAAGACAGTTTTGTCCATAATCAGACCCTGCCCTCTCGGTGGCCCCCACAATCTGGGGCCTCAGGACCTGCAGTGCCCTCTCAGGCAGCCACTGCCCCATGAGAGCCATTGGTGGCAGAGGCAGCAACTCCAGGTGAGAACCAAAGAGACAACCAGGCTGAATGGTCTGGTGTTTGGGATGAGAGTGAGTGGGGGGGCGCCCCCAGAGATGGTTTGGCCCAAATAATCAGCTATTGGGTGCACTTTGGGGCGGGAAACCTTTTCCAACCACAGTCCCCACCGGGGATGGCCCCAGCCACTGGGGGGACCCTGCAGGTTTATGGCGCCCCAGGTACGCTGGCTGGGACAGGGACTTCACCCTGGCCAGTTTCAGGCATATCCACAATGACCAGCATGCCTTATGGATTTTCATACACCTATGCTTCAGGGGCATGCAATGGGCTTGGCAGCAGGAGCATGTGTGGCAGACCGACCTAGGACCTCTTATGGGGATATAGCATTACCCCTGGGTGGTCACTTAGCATTGTCCGTAAAAGAAAAAATTGGAGGGGCGAATTTATTGATATGTTTAGCCTGCTCTACACCAAGCCCGAGCCTGTCCCATGCTGTGGGGAGCCCATGAGAGACCAGGAATTGGTAAAGAGGAGAAAGATAGATAAGAACTTTACTAACTGGTTATATGGTTTTTCCATATTTTCTGCAGTAGTTACCCAATTGCAACCTGCTAGAGCAGGGGCCCTCATAAAATATCAAGACATTATTCATAAGGCCTTTAGGGAATATGCTGGTCCAGCTTGAATGGCTTATGACGAGCTTTTTAGACTGCGTACAGCCCATGATCCCACCCTTGATTAACGGGTCTCTTAATGGGAACTCTGGGTACAGATTGTGGTGCCCTCCAGAGCCATCGGGGATGATAGGGCTGACAGCAGGCACATCATAGCACGGAACGGGCCGGGGCAGGAGGGCGCCTCCTCTGGTGGGCAGGGGGTTCAACCCCCCTGGTCCTGCTATGAGTATAATTCAGCCAGAAAATGTGGTAAGGCAAACTGCACCTTTGCGCATCTCTGCACCCTGTGTGGGGGAAAACATTCTGTTGCATGAATGTGCAACATTCGGCCTGCTCCAAGTTGGCCTGGTATAGATGGCCAGGTAGAACTCAAAGGGGCCCAGATAAAAAGGGGGGAGGGTAGAACCCACCACCTGGTAAGGGGCCCCACCCCGATCAGGCTTGAGGCTCTCAAGTTGCTGCTTCTCTGCTATCCCAATAGGGAGGCAGCAACATTCTTGAGGGAGGGCTTTGAATTTGGATTTCGGATCCCAGCACCTCTCCCTTCCCAGTTGACTTGGGCAAACAATTTGCCATCAGTTAGAGGGAAGGAAGATGTGGTTAGGGCGAAGATTCAGAAAGAAGTGGGGGCTGGGCGAGTGGCTGGCCTGTTTTCAGACCCCCCCCCTTGACAACTTGCAGGTCTCCCCATTGGGGGTTGTGCCCAAGTGAGCATCAGGGCAGTATCGGCTCATTCACCATCTGTCCTCCCCCCCCCGGGGGTTGGTTAATGACCGGATACCTGCCGAACTCTGTTCAGTTAAATATTCATCACTGGATGATGCAATCGAGGTGTTGCATCTCTGTGGCATGGGGGCACTTATGGCCAAGGCTGACATTGAATCAGCCTTTCGGCTTCTCCCCATTCATCCAGATGACTCCTGTTTATTAGGTTTCCAGTTTGAGGGTAAGTATTATTTTGACAAAAGTCTTCCTATGGGATGTGCTTTTTCTTGTTTTGCATTTGAGACCTTCAGTATGATGCTCCACTGGGCAGTGGACTTCAGGTCTGGATGTGACCATACATTACTTAGATGACTTCCTGTTTGTTGGGTGGGCTACTTGGGGCAGTTACTTACTAAACGTGAGTAAACACTTACTAAACGTGTTTTTTGCTGTTTGTAAAGAATTAGGTGTTCCATTAGTGCATGATAAGACAAAGGGCCCAGTTAGCTCACTCACCTTCTTAGGAATTGAGCTAGACTCTGTGGCAGCCACCAGCAGGCTCCCAGGGAACAAATTAATCAAGTTGCAGGCACTCCTCAGATCAGCGATGGAGGCTTCCAGGCTGACTCTCTGGGAATTGCAAGTCTTGGTGGGGCACCTGACCGGGCCTTCCTGAGGCATCTTTGTGACACCATGGGCAAGCTATGGCAGCCACACCATAGGTGAAGGTGACAGCGGCAATGCGAGAGGACATGCACACCTGGTTGCTGTTCTTGAAGGAATACAATGGGGTCTCGTTTTGGAGGGTGCCATTATTGCTGGAGGCTGAGCTGCAGGTCCACTTGGACGCCACAGGCAGCCACGGCTTTGGAGTGTACTTTCGGGGCAGATGGTGCGCTGGGCAATGGCCCACTTCTTGGGCTCGAGATGGACTAACCTCTGACCTAACATTTCTTGAACTCTTTCCGATAGTGGTGGTGGCCCACATTTGGGCTGCGGAATTTGCGAATTCCAGCGTGCTTTTCTGGTGTGGCAACCAGACAGTAGTCTCGGTTGTTAACCAGCAAACTTCATGGTCACAACGGGTCATGAGGCTAGTTTGTGGTTTTTTGTTTCAATGCCTAAGAATTAACATGCTGTTCAGGGCCAGGCATATTCCAGGGCTTGAAAACAATATTGCCAACAATATTGCTCAGTTTCAGGAGGGGCATTTTCAGAAACTGGCTCCGGAAGCTCGGCAGCACCCCAATCCCATGCCCAGATGGCTCTGGAACCTTGGCTCAGCAGGGCACAAAGGGCTATCTTGGCAGCATTAGCTCCTTCCACCAAGCTAAGTTATTCCACGAAAGTGCATGAATTCTATGAGTATAGATTTCGGATGGGCATGGAGTTAGAGTGGCCCATTCCTGTAGAACAGCTCATGCATTTCATTTTGCATTTGCATGAGGCCGGGATGGCAGTTAGGTCCATCTTGGTCTATTTGGCAGTGTTAGCCTTCTGTTCAGGGGTGGCCAACTGTGAGGACAGTACCAAGGACTTCAGGTTAAAGAAAATGTTGGAAGGCTTTCGCAGGGCCTGCCCCCCGGTTCCAGATCATAGGCGACCAATAACGCCTGTGATACTCAGGAACATGTGTGAAGTTTTTCTAAGGTTGTGTTGCTCTCAGTTTGAGGCACAGTTGTTTCACACTGCAGCATTGGTATTGTTTTTTGGGCCTTTCGCCTGAGTGAGGTCTTGGCCTCAGGTAGATTGGACATCTCTCAAAGGGCTCTGCAGGTGGTGGACATTACGTTCAATTCAGGAGGGGTTGCCATCAGACTGCATTGCTCTAAGACTGATCAGTGGTGCAGAGGAGTGAGTGTCCAGCTGGGTCGGGCTGCCAGTCAGAACATATGTCCTGTACATGCCCTCAGAACCTATATGGCAGCCTTTGTGGGCAGGGGCACTTTGTTCTGAGATGAGGATGGGACCCCCCTTACCTTATACCACTTTCGAGTCATATTTGCTTGTAGCCTAGACGAACTGGGACTGCCTGTAGGGAGCTATGGGCTCCACTCATTTAGGATTGGGGCTGCATCCACAGCAGCGAGTTTAGGCCTACCTTCCGCTGCCATTAGGTGAATCGGGAGATGGTGCTCAGGGGCTTACAAGTACTATGTATGGAAGTAACCCCCCTCCCTTTTGTCGGCGTCTGCAGGCCATAGAGCATTGGTGCTAGTCTATCACCTGGCGCTACAGGGCGGTAGGCACCAAGTTATTTCCTGGCACAGCCAGTGAGGCGGTAGGACGCCATGTTCTTTCCTGGCAAGGCCAGTGAGGCATTTGTCGCCACAGGTTTCCGGGTGAACCGGAAGGCGGAAGGATGCCGTTAAGCACCCTGGCAAAGGGGGAGTCAGTAAAAAGGGGGCAGTTGCCTCGCCTCTTGTTGCCTGGGTGCTAAGTTTTGGGGTTCATGTTATTGTTGTTGTTCATTTTCTTTTCTTCTATTGACAGGTGGCATTGCCCTCCCACTTCAGGTCCTGGTCTGCAGGCACTCCATTATCTTCTGGGCAAAGAAGAGAGCCACGGTCAGTGGTTTTGGTACCCAGCTCGGGCTAGGTGGCTGTGCTGGTGTGGGCTGGTTGGCCAGAAGAGGCATGCGGTGGGGGCAACTGCTACCTATGTTAGCGGAACATTTGCGGAAGCACCCCTTTACCCAGGTACTTAGCATACACTTGGGCGAGAATGACCTAGGCCAGAGGACATCATTGTCCTTGAGGCTCCAGGTCCATAGGGATATAGTGACTATTTGATCATGGATCCCAGAGGTAATGATCCTTTGGTCCAAGTTACTACCTAGAAGGGTGTGGAGAGTGGCTAGGAATCTTAAAAGGATTGAGGTCACTAGAAAAAAGCTCAATGTGTACCTGGGAAGGTTCATCACTGGTCATGATGGAGCGGTATACCTCATCCAGGGATTAGGTTTGATCGTCCCAGCTTGTACCGGGGTCATGGGGTTCATTTATCCGATGAAGGGGCAGATATATTTTTACATGATTTGCAGCAGGGCAACTTTGTTGTGTTTCTTAGGTGGGGCGACGGGGACAAGCGCTAAGCTGTCCCGTTGTGTGGCAGGTGTTGTGCGGGGAAAGAAGTTAAATTAGATACATTGGTGTCCATCGGAGGCTTGCAAGGGCAGGATAGTGGAGGGAACTCTCATGCTTGCTTACCCGGCTCAATGAGGGGCCCAAAGACAGCAGCCCGGGAGAGGTGAGGGCTCCCTCAGTGTGGGGAGGCCTCGTCTTCCTGCAGTCTCGACCCCCTCCCCCCACATAAGGGGGGTGGCCAAGGAAAGGCTCACTTGGCTGTGCCGGGTGGGCTTGGAGGCAGATGGTATGCCCAAATAAAAACAGGGGGGCTGGCAGCTGCATGCCACCTCACTTGGAGGGATTCCCGCACGGCAAAGAATTTTGGCAGTTTGATAGTTAGGCCCTGCTGCAGTTTATTGTTATATTCAATAAAGCGGCCCTTTTTCCCAACTTGCCCAAGTCTCATGTCATCATTGGTGAGCGCATGGTAAACACTGATGCAGTAATCCTAGCCACATATACCTGGATATAAGCCCCATTGAATGAGACTTAATTCCAAGTTGACATGCATAGAATTTGGCTGTGAACTTTTCCACAAAGTCTCCTTAAAAACCCATATCCTCACCAGCTAAACAAAGGCATTCAGAGATAAAACCAAGCTCCCATTGTAGTTATCCCATAGTTATTCCATAGCATCGGAATCCCAGGGCATTCCAAAGTGAGGGCATATCTCATTTGCCAGGACCTTGCATCTGAAATCCACTACATTCTCCTTTTCTTTGCTAAGTCAGACTAGGTACTGATTTTATAATCCTCTACTGGGCTTCGATCGATAGCTCAGAGGGAGAGCATATGGCAGGGGTGTCAAACTCCTTTCATACAGCGGGCTGAATAGCATTCATGGCACCTGCTGAGGGCTGGAAGTGACATGATGAAACAGAAGATGGCCAGAAATAAGCACTTTGTTTTCACATTCGTTAGCTGCAAATGACAGAAGAGAAGCTATGCAAGTCTATGCATAACTGCATGCACAAATCATGCAGAATTTTCTATTGTGAGCCCTTTTGGAGACATTTAACTCTATTATTATTATTATTATTATTATTATTATTATTATTATTATTATTATTATTATTATT
>JAJKFI010000012.1:18634666-18674479 GCA_029204185.1 Lerista edwardsae | reverse complement strand
ATAATAATAATAATAATAATAATAATAATAATAATAATAATAATAATAATAATAATAATACATGTATTTATATACCGCCTTTCTTAAGGTCACTAGATTTCTCTAATGATTACAACTCAAGGCGGTTTACATAGGCAGACTTTTCACAAACCCGAAGGTTTTTACAATTTACAGAATGTTCTATCTTTCAAGAACCACACTCAAACAGATCTTTCTTTCTGGATTTAGCCTTCTTTCTTTAGCCACCCGTCTGTCATCTGCTGGCTGATGAGGCTTCCCTGCTCTCACCAGAGACGCAGCTGCGTTCAGCACACTCCTCCTCCCACGAGGCAGCTGAAACTCAGCTTTTAATCAGCCGCAGTTTGCAAGGTCTGCCGCTCACACAGACTTCCGGGAGTCTCGAGCTCACGACCTTGAGATCTTCAGTTGTTATCTTCGGGCAAACGGAGGCATTAACCCTCTCGGCTAAATCTTCTGCCCGCTAAATCTTCTGCCCAAGATTGCCCAAAATCAGTAATATATGTACTTCTGGGCTTCTGCTTTGACTGAAAACGGGTGCATGCAGTGCCAGATAGTCGTTAACATATCTTGTTGGGCTTTGAGTTTGCTCTTTTTCTTTATATTTTATTTTAGATATTTAGTTTCCAGTTCTAGAATGCATTGAAGGAATGCATATCTCTTTTTCTGCCATGCACTCTTTCAGAATCCATCATTTCAGGGGCCACATATGAGAATGTAATTTTTCTCATTTCTTCATGAGGTTTCCAAGAGCTGGAGCAGGCTCTAATTGTACCTGGGGTGGGGCGATGATGAAAGACGTCACTGTGCCCTCCGTGCAGCCTTGCCACACTCCCTGTTTCCAGAATCTCTCCATTTTGGAGCGTCATGGAGGCAAGGGCAGGAGGGAGAGCCCAGCTTTCTTCTGTGGCCCAGCTCCCATGGCAGTTGCTACACTGCACCCTATGGGTACAATCAGCGGCGTCATGCAGCCGGAACGCTGGGCGGGAGGAACGGGTGAGCGGCAGCCCGCCCGTTGCATTCCGCTCCGTTTCGCTGCCTTCCCCGCCCCCACGTTCCGGCTGCATGACACCGCTGGGTACAATGCCGCTGATGTTTCCATGTTACTCTTAGTTACTCCAAGCTAGTGGTTTGATTCCCAAACTGTGGGCCTGGGACCCACCAGTTGGTCATGACCCAATTTTTGGTGGTTCATGTAACAGACAGGACAGATAAGGCTGTGCATCAAGGGTTAAATAAGCTGCTCCTTGGGGGGAGAGCACTGCTGCCCAATCACCATTATAGCCACACTCCTTGGCACTTATAAATCAGGCAGCAGCCTCTAAGGTCCTCTAAAATGTTTGGGAACAACTGCCCTAACATATACAAAATTCCAATGTTGCTTGAAGTTAGTTTAAAAAGGAGGAAATCTTTGTTTCTGGCATGTCTATAGTCTCCTGAGAGAACCTCCATGATATCAAACAATACATAAAAAAGGCGGCAACTGCCTATTGAGATAAATGTATTAAATATGTTATTTTTCTCATCAGACACCTCTTTGAAGTTTGCATTGTCCTTTTGTATTTGCATGATAAGGAAGCATCAAGCAAGCAGCGCAAGAAATGGGGTCTTTTAAAGGTAATCAAAGTTGGGACTATTCCCCCCCCCACCCGAATATTATAATTTTAGATTCCGTTCTAAAAGTATAATGAGGGTGCATTGCAGGAGAATGAGAATGGTGGCAGAGGAGAATTAAATGAGGAAAAACACAGCAAAAATACAGTAATTTTGTTATCACTTGGTGGAAAATAATTGGATGGGAGAACTCGGTTGATGAGACAATCTGGAGATTATGTGCCCCAGGGGACTACAAAGAAGGTGGTTGTGGTAGAAGAGGAGACCAGTGGAGGCCAGGGTCTCAAAGACAACATCTCATTTGTGGATGTGACAGAAATGAGCTATTTGCAATTTTAGAGTTTGGCCAAACAACTTGCCCAAATCCCATAATTCCAAGGACTGAAAAACACTGTGTTTTCTTTCCGCTGCCTATATATAGTACATAGGTTGTATGATTCTCCCAGTCATAGCATTTCCACATAATACAGGTACCTGAACCTTTATCCGGACATCCGAAATCCAGAGCGCAATCCTAACCTGAAGTTAGGCCAGCACAGTTTGGCCGGCACAAGGGCCACCGTAAAGTGTGTTTGGACCACTCTCAGAGTCAGGGAAAATGGTGCATGTCTGTGTACTGGCCTCTCTACCTCCAAGAGTGGTCCAAACATACTTTATGGTGGCCCTTGTGCCGGCCAAACTGTGCTGGCCTAACTCCAGGTTAGGATTGCGTCCCCAGACTATTCTGAAATCCAGACCATTTTATCCAAGACTTTTTTTTAAGTTTCTGTAGTGTGAACCCTAGAAGGTCTTCTGCTCATTCCAACGTACAGGCTGTAAATTCTGTTCTCTGCTCTGTGGTGTATGCTGTTGATGAAAAATGTCAAAGAGGCCAGCAGACACCCAAATGGGTCACAGTGAAAAGAGCAAGAAGAAGCATTCCTCATTTTATTTATGCAGTTACTCCAAAATCCAGAAAAAAATCAGAAATCCAGCTTCCCATCCCAAGCAGTCTGGATAAAGGATATTCAACCTATATTCTATTGTTCCTCTGAAAGAATTTCAAAATGATATCCTACAATTTTATTGCCTCAAAAGTTTTCTGTCTAATTCTGAATAAGACTATTGATTTTTCCACACCACTGTTATTGGCATTGGGGATAGTAGCTCTCGAGGGTTCAGAAAGGAGATGGCAAGGATTAATCCTAGGACCTTATGCATGCAAGGCAGAAGCTCTGTCACTGAGCTATGACCCTTCCTTTTCTGGGAAAGGTGATTGCACAGTCCTTGTGCAAAAGTATGTGATTTTTTTTCACATAAATCTGAAAAAAAATTGCTGAAAGGACAGGTTTTTCTTTTAAAAAAATTACACATTTAAAAGTGCAAGTTATCTGCATGCAAATTAATGGATAACAAGGCTTCTGCAGGCAGTTGCAAAAAATGGAGAGAGACTAGGAAAGAATCTAAAAAGGCAATTTACTGAGACTGATCTTGGCTGCTATTTTGGTGTAGTCTGAAACCAGAGTTGATTTCAGCCCGACCTCAAGCCCAGAGGTTCCCAAACTGGGGTATCATAACCAAGGAACAGTGACACACCCAGCCCAACCAGGGGTGGGTCAACTCTTGGTGCCCCCTCTTCCCACTTCCCACCCGTTCACCGCCCACTGACATGCCAGGCTCCATTTTAGAGCCATGGGGGGGGGCAAGTGAGGGCAGGTGGGCCAAACAGGCAGGTCACCTTCCTGCCCCAGCAGCTTGTCATCTGGGACATGTCCCCCCACCCCGCAAAATGCTAGGAATGTAATGTATGTACAGTGGCATCTGCAGGACACACACACAGCGCAATCCTACGGACTGTGCAACATTGGCGCAACGGGTTTGCGCTTGACACTGCACAGTTAGCGCTGATGCAGGGGTGCTAATCGGCACCCCCTCATAGGGGCTAAGGCAACAGGACCAGCGCTGCAGGTAGTGCCAGTCCTATTGCACCTGCTCAGTGCCTCCCTAGCGTTGGGCTGAGAGGTGCTGAAAGCATCATGTTTCCACGTTTAGCTCCTTGTAGTAGTACCTACTACCTTGTAGTAGTTTCCAAGTTTAGCTCCTTGTAGTAGTACCTAGACTCGTTTTCATACCGCCAGGATGAAGCCCTACCCAAGTTGCATATAAAACATGATGATATTATTCATAAATACAAACTTCCCAAAAAGGCTTTCAACATTTTGGCACTGGTGGTGTCACCACCACCCCTCGTGGGTGTCACCCGGTGCGGTCCACATCCCCTGCATCCGTAGTGATGTCACTGTATCGGAGAGTTGCAATACAGGCAGCTTGATCCTGGAGGTGCTCCAGTGGTGTCCGGCTTGTGACTTTCCAAGCCAAAGGAGCAAGAGAATCCGAAACAGGCGACAATTTTGCTGCACTGAGCGGGAAAACACAGGCATTAGCAAAACAACTGATTCTGTTTCACTTTGCATGCATCATTACCTTGGAACAAAATAGTCTCATGTGGGAATTAGTGTCAGGATGAAGGCGTTTCTGAGCAGTAACAGCTGAGCCTGTGCTGGACAGCTGTCCTGTACAAGAACAAGAAGCCTTCTCAGCTAGGGCACATCACCGGTCACTTGTCTCCCACACTGACATAGCAAAATGTGCAACTAGATTTGATTGTTTTCCATTATGTGGGCTACTTGTAGGGGGTCTTTCGTGGCCTTAATTATTTATTTCAAATAATCTTACATACGATAGGCAAATTATTGCATGTGAATTGTGCACACTTGACAAAGTGATATCATGTAGTTTTCAGTTGGTCTCAAAAGACAAATGTGTACACAGAGAAACGAGATTGGCGAAATCTTTAATGGAATGTAACAAGTATCCAATCAGCCCTGATATGAATGTTTTGTTTGCTTGCATTAATTGAACATCTAGGATGAATGTAAGTTCTGCATATTTTGTCCTCTAGTTTTTGCTATCTCTCTCTTCCATCTGCTTCTTGTTTTTTCCCCCCTCTGCCTTTCTATTCTTCCCCTGTTTTTCCTGTCTCTCTTTTTGACTGCACAATCCTAAACTGCACTGGAGCAGGCAGGCCAGTGGGCCTGCACTGCATCCAGTGCAGCTTCTGTGATGACTGGAGCCTCCCCGGTGCAAGGGCATGTTTCGTGTCCTTGCACCAGAGGAGGCACCAGCCTCCCCAATGTGCTCCTTGGATTGCGCCTGTGAAATCGCTAGCGCTGGTCTGAGAGATGTCAGGGATTGAAACTGGCACCTTCTGCATGCAAAGCATGTGCTCAGCCACTCATCTCCTTTGTGGCCCCTCCCAGAATAAAATCATCTTTCCCTTCAGTCACAGGCTCTTTGGAGCTAAGCCAAGATGCAATGCAAAGAAAGTTTAGTTTCAAATTATACATTGCTTGTTTACATTGTCAGGAGAACAGCAAATGGAAGTTTTGATTTATGAGGGAATCATCTAGTTCAGTTGTTCCTTTAAAATGTTCATTATTACCCTGATTGTACAACCAAGCCTGTTTTTATTCTCTGCCTTCCAAGACACAATGCTGGTTAGTTAGAAGCCTTTAGTCACATTATGTTTTCCTTTCACAGGTGGGAACGTAATATGGTCCTTTTGTGTGTGCATTTGTACAAGGCCTTCTCATTTCGATGTGCAATTTTGACCTTTTCCACCTGGATTACAATCTCTCCCAGGAGCGTCCCTACGGGGATGGGGGGGACAGTAAGTTTTGCAAGAAGCCTTACCTTGCTGTGTAAATCAATACTCTCCCTTGTTGTCTCAGCCAGTCCTCACAGAAAGGAAAGCAAAGCCTTGCTTACTGGCTACCACAGTGAGGGAAAGAAGCGATTAACACACCAAGGTAAGGCTCCATACAAAAGTTAGCACTCGGCACCTGCTGTAGGGACGCTGCTAACTATAATCAGGCAGCTCTTGCTAATCTTCACAACTGAAATGTAGTTCCATGCAAATAGCCTGACAAACATCAAAGTGGTGGTGGTGGGGAGGGCTGTTGGATGTACTAGTTAATAAACACCCTGAAATGAATGAAGAAATGTAATCCAGACTGAAGAAGTGCCCTTCAGTTATTCACCAACATTGAACGATAGAAGTTACTCTTTCATCATGTCTAAAGAATCTCAAAGTCCTGTCCTGTCCTAAAAGAGCCCTCATCTGGCCCTTCCCTTGTCCTGCGCCCTGGACAAGGACTACCAGTGCTGCTACCATTCTGCCACCTTTCATTGTAGTGCAGTACCTCGGTGTTTTTGCCAGAGAGAAAAAAAGTCCTTGGGCTCTGATCATGGGGACAAACTCCATATTCAGCATTTGCTTCAGGAGGCAAACACTGAGAACACAATCCTAACCTGGATTTAGGCCAGCACAGTTAGGCCAGCAAAGTTTGGCTGGCACAAGGGCCACCGTAAAGTATGCTTGGGCCACTCTCGGAATCATAGAGGCCAGCACACAGACATGCACCATCCTCCCTGACTCTGAGAGTGGTCCAAATGTGCTTTACGATGGCCCTTGTGCTGGCCAAATTTTGCTGGCCTAACTTGTGCTGGCCTAACTCCAGGTTAGGATTGTGCCCTGAATGTGAGGAGGGGGTGAGTGGGCATCATTAACAAAGGGTGGGGCTAACGTACTCATTCCTACAGAGTCCCTCATGTGTTCCCTTTCCATAGAAGAATGTCAGAAAATGGCTTTTGTATATTAATATTCCCAAGCCAGTGATTAAAAAAACCAAACAGACTAGACTGAAACATTTGACACACCTTGAAATGCAAAGCAATTGCTAAGCTCAACCACAATTACAAATATTTAACAAAATACTTAAAAAAAATATGGTTAAATCGACACAAACACAGGTACTCCTGCAGGTTTCTGACTGCATCTATCTCTCCTTCCCCACTGCCCCTTCTAATGGGTTGTTTCATCTCAGCAGTTTCTCCTGGCCATCTGCTCGCGCCTGCAGTTTCCAACAACTTGGTTTCTCCGGTCCTCCCAATCTTCCTGTGTTTAGTTTGCTGACTTCCCAATAAAGGCAGGATTTATGGGCCCTTTCACTGACCTTTAAAATAATAAACATTTTAACCCACTCGAAAGCTCAGGATGCCCATGTGGTTCTCATCACCGCTTTGCAGATGCAGTGCAGTGTAAACAGAGAGAGGCTGAAGGTGACATCATTTATCTGCTGAGCAGATGAACAGCAGTGAAAAGGGGATTTAATGGAAGATGTACCACCAATTCATGCTCTCTTTCCCTGCATGCCTAGCAAGCCAAAAGCTATGCAGGAGTGATAGGTGTTCTTAACTACTCAAATGCGCCTCCTGTGATGTTTGCATTGGTAAATGTGAAGATCATTGTGCGCGCACACACACACACACACACACACCATTCAGACTTTGTCTCTGTGCTATCCCAAGCCGACCTTAGTATGACCTTTTGCTTGTTTGTTTACATTTTCATAACTTGTTCCACATTTGCTTTATTTGTAGTCGGATTGAACATCAATTCTGGTTCACTGTTCGAGGCGGAGTGGAAGGGCAAGGACAACCAGGGAGCTCATGTTCAAGCGTTTCCTTCCCAGCGGGCTTGTCTGATAAATTAAAAATGTAATTGAATGAAAACTCTAGGAAGAAAGGCTGAAAATCCATGGCATGGTGATCATCATGCGTTGCAGAGCTGCCTCCCCTCTGTGCAGATGGCCTTCACTTTCTGAGCATGTTTGATGCTCATAAGCACATCATGTCGGGCATACCTGGTCACCATGTTCCTTTTCCTTACCTGAAGGTGCCACAATTCAGGTCAGGAAATTACATGGAAAGAACGTTCCGAACAGGAATAGAAATTGTTTAGTTCACTGAGACACCCATTCCCCAAAGACAGTTATTTTTAAATGAGGTTTAATTATTCATTCCGAGGCAGCCATCCGGTTCCTGAATGTAACCATTAAATATTCAGAACTTGGTATGAAGAATGACAAATGAAAGACTTGTACTGTAGTCCTGAAAGTGCACATCTAACTTCGGAATTGTTACCCAAAAATGTTTCCATCCAGGCACCAGAAGAAATAAGAAGTGAAATGTGTCAGCTATAATGATGTTACTCAAGGAGCCTCTAGTCTGAACAGCTTAAATATAAAGTTACTAATTCAATTTTCTCCTGAAAGTGATCCCCTATCCTTCCGAGGGGAATGGCACAAAAATATGATGACGTGTTTCTTTAAGGATGCATGATGCATGAAGGATGCACCTTCCCCATGATATTATTGTTTTTGGAGAGCAACAGGCTATGTAGATTCTCTATGCACATGTCTCTTACACGGCTGTGCAGACAGCTCCAGTAACTTCGCACCTTCATGCAAATCTTATGAGACCTTGAAGCTTGGTAGTGTAGAGGGGATTGTCTCTGAATGTGTCATGCATTTTCAAGTTCAGGCATGAAGTCATGGACAGCACCCCCTCCCCTTGGGGAAGGGTTTGCCAATCACAAATGTTTGAGTTGAGACCAAGGTCACATGTCACCTGCCTGCATCATATATAAGGGTAGTATTGTAGATGCATACACAGCACATCTCTACTGGTGAAGTATATGGATAGTCTCTATTGGGCATACAACTAAGAGCTGTTTAACTCAGGTGCATTATACATACACCTTCCCTATTGCTAAATAGATGGAATTCAGGGCACAATCCTAACCTGGAGTTAGGCTGGCACAAGTTAGACCAGCAAAGTTTGGCCGGCACAAGGGACACTGTAAAGTATGTTTGGACCACTCTTGGAGTCAGGGAGGATCATACACGTCTGGGTGCTGACCTCTCTGACTCCGAGAGTGCTCCAAACATACTTTACGGTGTCTTTTGTGCCAGCTGAACTTTGGTAGCCTAACTGTGCCGGCCTAAATACAGGTTAGGATTGTGCCTTCTGTCTTACTGAATCAACAGGACTTATGGCCCAATCTTAATTGGGCTTTGTTCTGCTTGAACACTTGTTCCAACAGCATAAGGCCCTTTACGGCTTTCACAATAGGCAACAAGCCATTTGGTGCAGCCTAGCTACCAATGCAAATGGCAGCCACATCCACATGCCAGCAGACTGGAGAAGCCCACTGGCCTTGGTAAGTTGGTGTACAGGGTTGGAGGGAAGTAAGGAGGGGGAGGAATGAGTCAGGGGAGGAATTAGGTGATGATGCAGGGAGGGAGGGAGTAGATTAGGTATGGGAGAGTGCAGTATTGGTGGCACTGCTGCACGCTGATGTCAGAATCCCCTTCCCAGCCATGGGCCCACCTGGGCGTGCACCAACTATAGAGCTGGTAGAAGTCCAGGTCGACCTGGTGAGCCAATGCGGGCTTATCCTGATTTGACCTCCAGATGCCAAAACTCCACTTTGGGATTCAGCAGGTGCCATGTTGGCACTTCATCATCACCGGATGGTGAATTGAGATGGATTGGACTAGCCCTCTCAGCAAAGTGTTTACAGGATTGCCCCCCTAGGAAATACAGAACACTACTTAATGTTTCAAAAACTATTATTTTTTTTTATAACAATATTCCCAGATGGGTCATAAATCCTGGATCTTCTTGGTTTTCATAATCTCCAGCTCTCAGCCCAGCCTATAATTTTGAAAACAACAACAAAGGGCTGGATTTCAACCCTATCTAAACACTATCCACTAACTGGAAGCCTCTTCACTTAGGGCCCAATCCTGTGGGCCTTATCACTAGCAGTACATTTCTACCACGGGCTCTGGGTGTCTTAAATGTGCTATAAAGCATGTTTACGGCACCTGGAGAGTAGGTACAGCCTGCCCTGGGGCTGTCCAAATCGGTGCTGTGCCCCAGCGTGGGAGTTACAGACAGACGACGCTCCAGCAGCAGTGGCCAACGGTAAGGCCCACTGGGGCAGGGGAAAGGTGAGGAGGGGATGGAACTGGGCGGGGCAAGGAGAGGGGAGGAGCAGGCCTAGCTGGGGGTGGGGCCGGCAACTTCCACCACCAGATCTTTAGCCTCTGCATCAGACTAGGCAAAGTAGCCGGTGGCATCCAGAGGATTCCCATTGTAGGGACAAACATCCCCTTACCCCGAGGATACACTGCCAGCCGTCATGGTTCCTGGGGGATGCAGTGGTAGCCATTTTGCTACACTGCTACTGTGGAACCCAGGCAGCTTCTCTGCCTGCCCATCCTTGGGCTGCCCATCTCGGACTCTCTGGCTACTCAACGTTGAAGAAAATGCACTCCATGCCTTCTCTGAGGGCGCAATCCTAACCAACTTTCCAGCACTGGCATAACAATGCCAATGGGACATGTTCTGCATTCTGCAATGGAGTTGTAGTGACAGAGGCCTCCTCAAGGTAAAGGAGCTGCACTGTCCTTATCCTAGTGCTAGAAAGTTGGTTAGGATTCGCCCTGAGTTACTTTTGTGTCACACTGGATTTATTTTTACTTCATAAGAAATAATATATGTGAAGCAATGTGAAAGGCAGTTTTAGCTGAACTGCAAGCGTATGTTTTATGATGAGATTCTTGTCTTAATTGATGGATTGTTTCCCTAACCAGCTGTCATGTCCATGATATGGGGAAAGGTGAGATAGAAATGGAAAGCAAAAGCATAAATATGGTCTAGGCTTGAATTGTGATAAGCCCTGGGATAAAAATTAAGTCCTGAACTCAGCCTGGATGCAGTAGTCACTGGCATGAATGACGTGCTCGGAGTGAACTTCTGCTGTTTATCTCTTTGGAGTAAGACAATGCAAGATGCATGGATACAAGACACATTTTTAACTCTGATGAGGATAATAGGCTGGAATGCATTGAATACATTACATTACAGCTGATCCCAAGGCCCACTGCGTGGCATTCTGGGATTGCTCAGGCATGTCAGGTGCCACTTTCCACCCAAAATACCCTCCCAAGTGATACTGCATCATGACAACATTCTGAATAGAAACTGGCATGAAGAAATGTCTCCTGTAATTGCACGTTGTGCTGTGTTAGTTTGTTTGCCTCTCACCAGCAAAGGACAGAGTGACAAGACAAAGTTAGCCCAGGGTCCTCAGTTTCCTCAACTATAGCCAATGGCCCTAGAATGGTGGTGATGGATCATGCAACCCACCACGCCCCAAAACCAACCCGTGCAGACCTCTAAAGCTCCCAGTTCCCAATCTGACTTTTGAGGGCTTTATATGGGTCAGGGGATGAAGAGATGAGGTTACTGGAAGCTTCTCCTCCTTGCCATGCGTCCTTTTCAAAACCTGTTTGGGAATTATCAGCTGACTGCGGCCACAACTGCTCTTCATTGGATGGAGAGGTGGTGGTGGGAAGCCACAATGAGTTTCTGCATCCCTGCAAAGGGAGAGATGAATCTCTCCAGCTGGTGAGAGAAGCAGAGATGACAACCCTTCAAGTGAGAGAGGTGGAGTAGCCTGTCAAGTCAAGTGTGGGAGGTGACTGCAGCCAGAGAGATGCTGGATCAAGCCAAGGGCCCATCTAGTCCAGCTTCCTGTATCTCACAGTGGCCCACCAGATGCCTCAGGGAGCACACAAGACAACCAGATACTTGTATCTCGCTGCCACTCCCCTGCATCTGGCACTCTAGGTCCACTATTACCCTTGCATCACCATCAAAGAAGACACTAGACCAGTGATGGTGAACCTTTTGGGCTTGGTGTGTCAAAAATTCAGAAAACGGCTAACTTACCTCAGCTGGTGTGTCACCCCCTGCCAGCAAAATAGAAACAATTCTTTACTTATTCATTTATTTTTTTAAAAAAAATACAGTCCAATCATTTGTGGTGCTATGTATTATATAAAGAAATGTCAAATAATTTCATTATAAAAATGAAATACTAGTAAAGCAAACTCAATTGTTGCTGGTAAATGCAGGTGTGTCACCCAAAGCATTGTGGTGTGTCGCCTCTGACATGCATGTCATAGGTTCGCCATCACTGCACTAGACTGAGGTTGGTGTTTAATTTTAATAGGCACAAGTGACCACTTTTTAAGTCATGAAACCTACCAACACCTATCCCTCGCCAGTCTAGGGTAGGCAAAAAACAAAAAACAAAAAACAAACTACCCTGCCATCCACGGCCAATTTGGATGACAGAAAAAAATTCCTACCCAGCCCTCATGATGAGCAACCAGCTAATCTCAGACGGGACTACCTGTCATAGTTTGTAATCTGTGATGGGGTTTTCTTCCATAAATCTGTCCAATCTCCAATAAAGGCATCTAGGCCAGACACCATCACCTCATCATGTGGCAAGGAGCTCCATAGGTTAATTACATACTGGGTAAAGAATTTTTTTTTGTTTGTTCTCACTCTCCGAACACTCAGTTTTAATGGATTTTCCCTGGTATTGTGTGAGAGGAAAAAGAGATTCCCTCTATCTACTCTATCCACTCCCTGCATAATTTTGTACATCTCAATTATGTCCCCTCTCAGGCACCTTAATTCTAAACTGAAGAGCCCCAAACACTGTAACGTTTCCTCGTAAGGGAAGTAATCATTTTGTTAATGATTAATTCTTTTAATTAATCTTAAATTAATTAATTTTAAATTAATTAATTAATCTTTTAATTAATTCTTCTCCAGTAATCATTTTGGATACTTTGTACTTTTTCTAATTCCACTATGTCCTTTTTGAGATATGGCAACCAGAAATGTATGCAATACTCTAGGTGTGGCCTTACAATCACTTTGTACAATGGTAATACAATACTGGCTGTTTTATTCTCAATCCCTTTTTTAATTATCCTTAGCCTAGAATTGGCCTTCTTCACTGTTGCCTCACAATGGGTTGACATTGTCATCAAGCTGTCCACCAGCATCACAAGATCTCTCTCCTGGTCTGTCACCGACAGCTCAGAACCCATTAATTGTATATGTGAATTTTTGATTTTTGTGCCCCATATGCATTACTTTGCACTTGTCTACATTGAAACACACCTGCCATTTTGCTGCTCATTCCCCAGTTTGGAGAGATCCTTCTGGAGCTCTTCACAAAAGCTCTTCTGGTTTTTTTTTCTGGTTCAAATTTCTCTTTTATATACGTTGCTACTCCACGTTTTTTCTTATCTTTGATGCATAAAATAAACTTCCTAATTTTCTACTTTTCAGAAACCTGACATCCTGTTCTCTAATGTGTGTTTCTTGAACACAAACTATATCTAAATTCATTTTCTCTAATTGGTGAAATGTCCTACACCTCTTTTGTGGAGAATTCAAACCATTAATGTTTACTGAGATTATTTTAATTTGTTCCTCCATTTTTACTTTTTATACAGTCTTTTTGTCTCTTTTTCTGTTTTTTGTTTGGTCCATTGTCTCGTCTCGATTCATTGAGTTTTTGGAGTGGCAGCTCCTTGTGGTTCTTCGTGCGTTCAGAAGATGGAAGGATTCTAATTGTAGAAATAAAAATTGGTAGGAAAAAATGCTTAGTGGTGAATATTTACACACCCAATTCTCAACAAGAAAATTTCTTTAAGAAATTACACCAGATATTAACTAAATGGGGAGATATGGACTTATATATTTTAGGAGACTTCAATGCGGTATTGGATATAAAATTAGACAGGAAAACTAACAAAAAAGGGAAAAAAGGAGGAAGCCTACCAAAAATATTTTGGGAAATGATTGAGGAAAGATCACTAATTGATGTATGGAGGCTACAATACCCGCAAAGGAAAGCATATACATACTACTCCAGTAGGCATAATTATTGGTCAAGATTAGATATGTGTTGGATATCAACAGAATGGACAGAAGGAATGATAGAAGCAGAGATTCTACCAAGTACTTTCGCAGATCATAATCCAATACTAGTGACTTTAAATAAAAAAATAAGAAGGGCAAATTGGAGATTGAATACAATCCATCTAAATGACGAAGCGTTTAACAATTGCCAAGAAGGTGATGGAATGGTTCTTCAAGATCTACAACCAAGCATTAAGATACAGTCTGGGATACAAGTAAGGCCTTCTTCAGAGGTTTAGCAATAAGAAATGCAGCAAAACAAAGAAGATCTCAGCAAAAGAAATTAGAAGACATTAAACAAGATTTAAAAAAAGAAGAGGAAAGATCTCAAGACACACCTACAAATCATGGAGTTTATCAAAGAATTAAAAGACTACAACATGAAATAATGAAACTACAAACAGAAGAAATGGAAAAGAAATTGAAGATGACAAGACAATTTTTTTTTTGAAAATGCAAATAAATTTAATTTATATGGCTAGCATATAAATTAAAAAAAGAAAGACAAAGAAATTATATTAAGAAACTAAGAAATATCCAAGGAGAAGAAGTAACGACACTAGAGGGAATGAAAGAAATAATAGAAGAATTTTATAAGAACTTATATAAGGGAAAAACAGTTGATAAAGAGAAACAAATTGAATATTTGAAAAAAACATAATAAATTAAGATTATCAGAAGAACAGAAAAAAGATTTAGAAAAACCTATAAGTATTAGTGAATTGGTTGAAGCTATAAGAAAACAGAAAATTCAGAAAGCTCCAGACTGGACTGTCTCCCAGTGGAATACTATAAAAAATTGGAAGAGGTACTGATGATACCATTCAAGAATGTAATTGAAAAAATATGGGAAAGCGGAGAAATTCCTAAAATATGGGAGGAAGCTATTATTACATTGATTCAAAAACCAGACACTGATCAAACTGAAATTAAGAATTACAGACCAATATCACTATTAAATACAGTTTATAAAATATTTACATCAATACTAGCTTCAAGCTTCAAAAAAATTCTGATGCAATTGATACATGAAGATCAAGCAGGATTTCTACCAAAAAGACAGCTAAAAAATGTTAGAATGATAATAGATAACTTAGAATTTTATGAAATGCATGTACATCCAGAAAGAAAATTAGCTCTGCTATGTATAGATGCCCAAAAAGCCTTTGACAATGTTAATTGGAATTACATGATAAAACAATTAGAAGAAATGCAATTTGGAGAAAAGATGATTAACGTGATGAAAGGAATATACTCGGAACAGAAAGCAAGGATAAAAATAAATGGAGAATTTATTAAAGAAGTAAGGATAGAACAAGGAATAAGACAAAGATGTCCATTATCACCATTACTATTTGTTTTATTATTGGAGACTTTAAATAACACAATAAGAGAGGATAAAAGGATTTTAAAAAATCAAGAAGAAGAATTAAATACAAACTACAAGCTTATGCAGACGACTTGGTATTTATTATAGAAGATTCTATAATGTCGCTTCAAATATTATTAGATTTAGGGAAATATGGTGAAGTGGTACGATTAAAGATTAACTATCAAAAAACTAAGATGATACTAAATAACGTAAAAGGGAAAGAGGAAGATAAATTGAAGATCTTTGGTCTGCAAGTTACAAACAAAGTAAAACATTTGGGAATCATAACAACAAAGATGACAAGTACGTTAACGGACAACAATTATTGGATATTTCTTTTAATAATTTCAAAAGATTTAGAGATTTGGAATAAATTACAATTATCCTTGATGGGAAGAATTGCCTCTATTAAGATGAACACCTTACCAAAATTATTGTTCTTGTTTCAGACTATTCCCATAATACTTAAGAAAAATTTCTTCATAGAATTAAATAGAATGATCATCAGATTTATATGGAAAGGGGAAAAAAAACCAGGAATAAAATTGAAATCATTACAAGAAGATAAAAGAAGAGTGGGATTTAGCCTGCCAGATTGGGAACTATACTACCAAGCAGCGACTCTACATTGGAACAAAGATTGGGCAAAAGCTGATAAGACTAGATTAACAAAACAAGAATCACAAAATCTGCAAGTCAGATGGCATGCATTTTTAATATATGGCAAAGACAAATATCATAGACAATTTAAACAACAGATTCTGAGGAGATTATTATTGAAAGTATGGGAACAGATCAAACATAAGATATATGTTACCAAGATGGGTTAAGCCCCTGGAAGTAATTAGTAGACCAGATTGGATAAGAGAAGATCAAAATAAAACAAAGAATTTTTAGATGAAAAAGGGAACCTTTTAAATAAACAGGAGCTGGAAAAAAAAGGAATATACCTAGATTGGTGGAAAGAAATGCAACTAAAATCTAGAGTTAAAGAAGATAAAAAATAGGAATATATCAAGAGGAAATAGTTTGAGAAATTATTCTTAACGGAAGAAGATAAATATATAAAGAGGATGTATGAATATCTACTTAGACTAAAAACAGAAGATGAAACAATAAAAGAGACAATGATAAAATGGATGAAAAATTTTGGATACGAGATACAGTAAATGTAGAAGATTGGGAACAGATTTGGAAAATGAATATAAAACTCACTAAAGCATCAACATTTAAAGAAAACATTAATAAAATGTTTTACAGATGACATTTATCTCCAGAACTTATAGCGAAAATGTATAAAGGATCTTCAAATCAATGTTGGAAATATAAGAACTCAATAGGCACATATCATATGTGGTGGACTTGCAAAAAAGCAAAAGAATTCTGGAAATCAATACACGATTGGATTCAACAAATTTTAAAATGTGATATCCAATTAAAAATGGAGTTTTTCCTTCTCAACATAGTAACAACAATACAAGATAAACAAAGCAGATATTTGGCAATTCATATTATCACTGCGGCAAGATTACTATATGCACAAATGTGGAAGAGTAATACAATTCCAGAATTAGATAACTTGTTGGATAAATTATATGGTTGGCAGAAATGGATATTCTGTCTGAAAGACTTAAAGACAGAAATTTATGTAAAATAGAGAATTATTGGAAACCCTTTTATGAGTGGATAGACATACAATTAAGAATGTAGTCAAGGTGTTAAGATGAATTGTAATGATTTATATAACAGACTTGAAGTATAGCTTTCCCAAGACAGTAATCCCCTTGTGTTATCCCCAGTATTTCCCTTCCCTTAGGTTACCTTCTACCCTATACTGTACCCTTATCTTAAAATTAATAAAAATCTTATTTTATTTTTTATCTTATTTTTAAAAAAATATCTTCTGGTTTTCACCAACCAGAAAAGTATAGTGTCATCTGCAAACCTGGACACACACCACACCGTGGCTCACTTCAAAACAAGAGTCCCACTTGAGTCAAAATTGTTTGGGAATTTCCAGGGTGCGCATGTGTGTGAGTCACAACAGGTGCACATTATGACTCATGCATAAGTCATGTTGCGGGGGGGGGCAAGACTTGCAAATGACTCACAACTCAAGCTTAGTGATTCCAGCTCATCCCTGCTCATTTACTACCATCTGTTATTTTTACTACCAATTAATTCCAATTAATGTTTTAGAGATTTTTAAAAAGTGGCTCCACCAAATTACCTGAAACTTGCACTGTATACAGTGTAAGGATAGACCTTTTTAGAGGTACAGTTGTTTTGACTGTCCACCCATGTCATCATGTAAGAAACAGGGGCAGAATTTGGTTTTTTTTTGTTTTATGGGGTGCTGTTTCTGAATCTGACTGGGGCCCCACAAATCTGAAATGAAAGTTGCCATTTTGGCTTCCTGTGTTAGGGCAGGGGCTAACCTTTCTCACTGAGTCAACTTTAAAGCTTTCAGGTACAATTAGCACCTGTAATAATTTTTTTAATAATTGGTAGCCAAAATCAACAATGGTAGGACACGCGCGTACTTCCATTCAAACTATAGGCTATTCCATTCAAACTATTCAAACTTTGTAGGGTTTCTTTATCTTTTTACTTTGGGGGACAAGTTAGGTGAAAACATAGAGAAAACACATCCTATCCAACTTTCCAGTGGTGATCCAGCTGTACCAATGAGGCATGTGCTGCATCCTGCAGTGTGAGGACAGTCACAGAGGTCTCCTCAAGGTAAAGGTACAAATATTCTCTTACCTTGGGGTTTCATTGTGGCTGCCTTAGCACTGAAAAATTGAATAGGATTGGGCACTTAGTTGCTTCACTGCAGCATGGAGGCCTCTCAGTTCCTCAGGCTACAGAAAAGCTAAAATGGCCCACTCAGTGACAGAAGAACAGGAACATAATAGTAATAAATTATATGTTGTACAGTGTGGTACAATCAGTCTTGTCAATAGTGCAAGAACACAGAATAAGATTCAAATAATATTCCTCCAAATCAGCACCTGGGCACAGTCCAATGGTCATTTTCATAGTAAGGTGAGAGATGGGATTTTGCTTCACATAGGAATCATTCCTTCCAGCAACTAAAGGGTTATTTCTTGAAATAAAAGGTTATTTCTTGCCTGTAGCTGCTAGAGCAGACAAATCAATGAGAAAGATAATTTTTTTTCTCCACAGCTTGTTCTAGGGCTAGGGTGGGAGGGAACCTCTAAAGGTGAAAGGTTCGCCTTGTATCAGTATATGGGAAGCTGCAAGCTGCAGAAGCCAACTCTGAAAAAATAGGGTTTTTTTCCAACATGTTTATAAGCAGAGAGGGGTCAAGGAAAGTCCAGGAGACTTCTTGTCTCCAGCTCCTTAGCTGGAGTGCAAAACAGATAGCAGAACCCTGCAAAAAGAGCTAATTAGTCAGATTACAGCAGTCAAAGCTATGCCCAATATTCACTTTAGCAAGAATGAACTTCTTACTCCATGATTGGTACTCTAGGGCCCCCTTCTGGAAATTCCTGAAGTAAGCAAGCTGTGTGCTCACTGAAAAATGAATTTTTTAAAGATTTTCAGCAGGTAAAGGTAGCTTTTTTTCAACACTTCCATAGAAATTGATACACAGCACCATGGATAGCCGGCCAGATTTGCACAGTACACATTAAACATCCAGTACCATTGGTAGCCAAAATCACCAATTTCAGTTCAGGTATATGGGAATACTTTGACATGGTTCCAAAAACATAATTGCCCTGAGAAGGGCGGTGGCTGTACATGTTTCAAAAGGCAAAAGACTTTTGCGCAAAAATACCCATGGTAGCAAATGGGTTTTAATGCTAGGTTCATTTAGCACATGAACCTTAATGCTAGGTTCATTTTAGCACATGGAAGCCCCCACAACCACATACCCCTCATATGCCTTGGCCACAAATTGTATTGTGGGCCCAGTCCTATCTAGCTTTCCAGTCCTGACTTCAAGAATGTTGCTAATGCACTTTCTGTTGCATTTACAACATTCCTGGACTTGCACAAGTGACTTCTGCTGGGCTTGATCCAGGTTAGGATTGCACCCTCAGTCACAGAATTACCCCCTCCATTTTTTCCTTAAAGGCTGCTGACTAAATCTGTGTTTCAAAACTTCAAGAAGTACATAATGTTCTGAAACTGAGAGCAATTGTTTCACGTTTCATTGTATGAGGCCTCTTCATCTTAGCTTCAAGGCATGTGTACGTTGGAATCACATTGTAGAACTATAAAGCCCGTATTTCACAAAAATGCCAGCAGCTTTACTTTAGTGAAGGACTTACTTTCAGGTGTCTTTATTGTTCTCGGAGGGAGTGAAAGTTTAGAGCTAGACAGGTCTTTTTTCTTTCTCTCTCATTTTGGACAAAATAGTTATGCTGCCTTTTGCCGCTTCATGTTTACCTTCTTCAGCAGTACTCCGGCTTGCCCAAGCTGTCATCCTGTGGTAAGGATGGCAGTTCCATTTTCTCTTAGCCGCTGTGTGTCATGAAATCTCTATTTCCCAAGCTGCCCCTGTGCAGAGCTGTCCTTGATACCCTTCTGCTTTCCTGCTCTCCTCCCTTCCTCGCAGGGAGCACTTGCAACTTTTATTTTCCTAGCATCTTGCTTCTTTTGATGCAGGATTTTCATGTTGGCATGACTAAAAACAAAAACAGACCAACCACAACCTGCCTACACCGGAGCCTGCGGAGTTTGTCGTGTCTAATTGTCTCTTGTTTACTTCACAGTGGGTGACTATATTTGGAATACAAAAGGGTATCGTGGAGCCATGTGGAACCTATTATTGCACAAGTGCTCCCTTGACATTTTGCTTGCTTCTCTTTCATTCAACTGCTGCTGCTGCAATGTCTGGAATGCATGACAGGAATAATTACAGCTAGTCATTACTTTAGATAAGGACTGATCTAAATTCAATTTGCAAACATTTGATCAGCCTTTTTTCTGTGCAAGCAGGGGTCTCCCCTGTTGCCTCTCCCTCTGCTCATAGACACATTGGCCGCGCAATCCTAAGCAGCGCCGGACTGGCGAGGCTGACAGGCCAGCGCCATATCCTGCTTAGGAGAGGCTCCAGCCTCCCTGCGGTGTTTACTCCCTTACAGTAGGGGAGGCTCCAGCCTCCCCTATGTGCTCCTCAGATCTGCGCCTGCTAAATAGCAGGCGCAGATCGAAGGAGACCGCGCAGCCTGAATTGGGGTGGCGGGGCCTCCTGGAAAGGCTTAGGCTGTGGCCGTATGGCCACCTCCCAAGCCCGCCCACATCCCGCTCTTGTCCCGCCCGCAGCCTCCCTCCCCCCAGCCAATCCCTGTCCCGGAACAGGACAGAGCCTCCCTCGTGCCTCCTCTTGCTGTAGCGCCAACGTGGGGGTGCCAAGTGGCGCCCTGCATTGGCACTAACAACGTCACACCAATGCTATGATGTAGCATCAGTGCGTCGGGCAGGGTAGGACTGTAAGTCTCTATGAAAATACAGGGTTCATCTGAATCTTTGCCATATGCAAGTACATGACTTTGTAAAGTAAGCCTCTGTTTTGTTGTTTCTTGCATTGGGTGCCAATTCTCATTCCAATTCTCACCCTCCCCTGCCAAAATCACATCATGCCTGGGTAAGTGGTTTATTATGTGTCAGTCCCTAAGAGTAACTGCCCTTAAGGTCAGCCAAAGCCTTACAGAGAGCAGAAAAAAGCACATTTCCAGGCATTCTATTCCCAATCATAACATAGGCAGTGAAGATTTGTGCAAATGGAGCAATCAGCACATCACCCAGTGAACATTTAAAGTAATTAAAATGTGATGACGGTTGTTTTGAAGATTTTGTCATTTGAAGGGGATTTTTTAAAAAAAGAAAATCATATTGCGGGTTCTCAATTTGGAACGTAGCAGAAATCTCTCTCTCACTCACTCACACACACGGAAGGCAATTTGGCTCCTGGATAGAGAGGGAGGAAAGGTGTTGCTCTTTTCCCCAAGGCTGAGTGCTCCGTGCTGTATCACAGACACACAAACACACACCATTCCAGAGGATCTCCCAATCTTTGGCAGCAGCTTTTGGGGAAGCAAAGCTTTTCAAAGAGCTGCAGCAGGAAGAGGGTGGAAGAGCCCTGATGTTTGCGTAACGTTTTGGATCAAACCATCCATTGTTGCTGAAACTAGACCAAGCATGCCAGAAACAGCTTGCATTCATTTTTATGCATTAAGATGGGCACGTAGTTCAAGTCTGGTGCTCGGAAATGCTCAAAGGAGCAATACAAGCTTCAATTATTCGAGTGGTCCCTCTTCATGCTTGAATAGGGGTTCACATCCCATCTCCAACAACTGGAGATGGAAACTTCGGGGGTGGGGGCTTTGTAAGTCTTCATTATCTTTGGCTGTAAATGACAGCTAGGTCTGCACAGCCCAGGAGAATCCCTGCAGGTACTCCCCAGGCTGCACAGATCTTATTTATAGTCCAATTTCTGGCTGCAAGTTATGCCCTTCTATCCTTCATGGCCTGTTACCTCCCCCCCCCCCCACACACACACCCTTCCTCAAGGTAAGAATTTTCTGGAATTAATAGGGAGAAAAGTGGCAGGGAAGCGGAGGATGCTGGAAAAAAATTAAATTGTTCTCGTGTTCAAGTCAAACACTCAGAAAACCCATCAAGGTTACACTGAGATAATATTAAATGCTGCTTTGCTTTATCATTGGTGCCAAAGAGACGTATCCACTTGAAACACAATGAACTTAATAATTGTTTAAAACCCAAACAGTTCTTGTGTACCTTTCTGGTTTTCTCTCCTTATTTCATTTCTGGGTGCATACTAAAAGCCTCCAGGTCAAAATGGAGCAACTAAAGTATGTCTTACTAGAGTGTGTGGTACTAAAAGGGAACTTCAGTATTGTGGGCTATATCAGAGAACTAGTGGACCAGTGAGAATCAGTGGAATACGATCTCGGGTATTAAATCTACAGAAAGGACAGGAGAGGGCGGAGTTGCTTTCTAGAAGTCTGATCCTACTGGTGCCAAGTGGCACAATAATGAGTGTTAGGTGCTTTCCAGCAGGGTCATATTAACCCATGGCCAGGCCCCTAGGCTTTCAGGTATTTGGGGTCCCCTCCAAAACTCTTCAGAAAAGCAATACAATCAATTATCAGCACCCCATCACCACCCCCACTCCTAAAACAGCGGAAGCACAGGCAGAAATCTGAGGGGCAAAAAACGGAAAAGCCAGGCACTTCTAAGTTGTTCCCAAAAAGGAAACAGAAATGGAACCAGGCTTGCATGGAAGCTCCTCAGCCTCCATGTGCAGCCCAGCTCAATCCCTGGAGGCAGGGCTTGCCCCACCTGATTCTTGGAGGTCTTTGCAAGGTCAATCTTGCTGTAGTCTCTTGCAGCTGGAGAGCTGGACGGGAAGTCCCATGCATTAGGCTGATGCCCAGACATGCTGCCTTGATGGGCCGAGTCCCCGTGGGGCCCCTAGGCTTCAGCCTAATGGATAATACAGCCCTGCTTTCTGATGGTCACAACAGGTGACACTCTGGAGCATGGGGCTGGTCACTGCTACAAGTGGCTGGTTTCATTTGCCCGCAGCCACCCAACACCTGCCAGCACAGGTATACGTGCAGGGGGTGGGAGGGAGGCAGGGGGTGTAGACCAAGTAGCCCCATCCCACAGGATGCTGCAGTAGCCATATCAACATTACTGTGTAGGCGGGGTTGGGGGAGAAGAGAATTAGGCTGGCAATTTCTTGTAGAAAAACTGGTTTAGGCAGCTTTCAAAAGAGTTACACAGATTCACATACAACAATCAATGGACACTTTGAGTTCCGAGCCAGTGTATCTTTGAATATTACAGACAGCAAGTGTATATGGCTGTTGTTTTCATTCCTTTGCGGTCCTTTGCTGATTCCAGCACTTTTTGTTGGTGTACACTTGCCCTGCATCACTGCTGTAAGACTGACAGTGCAATCCTAACCTGGAGTTAGGCCGGCACAATTAGGCCAGCAAAGTTTGTCTGGCACAAGAGACACTGTAAAGCCCATTTGGACCACCCTTGGGGTCAGGGAGGATGGTGCATGTTTGCGTGCTGGCCTTTCTGATGCCAAGAGTAGTCCAAACATACTTAACGGTGTCCTTTGTGCCAGCCATACTTTGCTGGCCTAACTATGCCAGCCTAACTCCAGGTTAGGATTGCGCTTTGAATATAGTAGACGTTTATGAAAGCTCGCTATTCTGAGATGATCCTTGAAACTGGCTTTTGATTATTAATGCTGCTTTTATGTTGTTTCATTAATCTGTCATTATTTAATTTTTTGTTTGTATGCCCATTTCTGTGTTATTGTTTTATATGTACATTCTGCTGTTTTTTACGGTTTCTCTTAAATGGTTGTATGCTGCATTGAACTTAACGATGAGATTGGGTATAAATGCACCCACAAATAAATAAGTTGCTGATTACTCAAGGGGTACTGTATAAATAATAAAAATAATGCCCTTGAGTCTCAGTATAAACCAAGGTATTAAAAGCGGCCAGTTCCATCATGTACAAAGCTGCACTCACTCATTACCTACTAAATATATTTTTACATCTCTATCTAAAACTATTAAAGGAGGATCCTTTTTTATTGCGAAGTATTTTAAGCAGTTTTATGTTTCATTTTTTTTAAAAAAAAATCAATACAACATATCATATCATGTCCAGCCAGTCAGTCATTCTGCAATATCACATGATTGCATTTAATGCATACTGACGGATGAAACCCTACAGGCCTATCAGATACTAAATTATACTATGTGAATGAGCAATTTGAATTCTACTCATAGTGTGACAATTCCTTCTCATGGAGAATGCAAATGAGGTTTGACTAAAGGGTCTGCATGCCCAAATCAAGGTGAAGACCAGTTTGGGTATTCAGTAGGCTTTCTGAGAGAATGCAAGGAATGCATTCCCTAGGATGGTTTCTTCAGAAACAGCTGATTCTCCACTGCATTCTGGCTCCACAGGTGCTAGCAGGTAGTAGAAGCACATTCGAGCTTGTCTTCATATCATTAAATCCTTCCTTTCCTGATATCTGGAAACCATAATTTCTGATAGACGCACAAGTGTTGGCCCCCCTGTGTTGGGTTTCTTTAAGAAGGCCCAAGTAGAATTGGTGCAATAGGGTGTTCTGCCAAATTCCCTGCTGGGTCTCCCCAAGGGCCCTGATGCCCACACTAGGCTAACTAGTTTCCCCTCCAGAGCAGCCTCAGAGATAGGCAAGAGGGAGGGGGTTCAGTCACCCACTGGGCCTCCTCCCTTCCAGGAGCTTTGCTTGGAATCACCAGCTGGCCAGCCTCCTCCAGATTGCCCTCATCACCGGCTTAGCTCAAGACACCCTAATTTAGCCCCAAGAAACCCCACCACCAAACAATAGGCAGTCAGCTTGCCTAAGTCACACCTGCCTCCTCCACTTGGTGGCTCCAGGGGCGTGGCAGTCATACAACAGTTTCCCACAGCCTTCTTACCTTCCTTTATCCAGTCCCTTAACAGTCAGTCTGTTCAACAGTCCTTCAATCAATCAATCAATCAATCAATCAGTTAGTCCACAGCCACATTCCTTCCTTCCTGCACCTGCCTGGTGCTAACTTACTGCAGCTAACTTACTGCAGCTCCTGCCTCCAACTTTATGATGAGTCAGGCCAATTGGTGTCTGTTGCTGGGCCGGCTTTAATTAATCAACCACTCCCATCTGCACCTGTGCTAATCACCCTTCCTAGCCAGGGCCCTCATCAGTCTACCTAGGCTGCAGCTGTGCTCCTGAGGCTTGCAGAAGCTCTGGGATTAACCCTGTACTTCCTGGGTAATCTGGGACAAGGGGCCACTGCTGATACCATTCCCTATCTCCTCGGGGTATCTCCTGGCTTTTCCAATACACAGGGGTAATACAAGGAGGAAGTGTAATGATGAGGAAGTGTACGCCTTGCTGCGTAATCAGCCTTCTCCACGATTGGTTTTATTGGTGGCATAAAACCAGAGAGCTAATGGTTTTGGGTTGTTTGTGGTGAAGGAGGTGTTGTTGCATATCTTGCCTTGCCTTGCCTTGTCTTGTCTTGCCTTGTCCTGCCCCTCCCTGCCCCACCCCACCCAGCCCCATTGGACTGTTTTGCTGACCATTCTCTTGCCTGAGCCATGTCTTGACAAACATTTCAGTGAAAGATACTTGCTGTGTCCTTGACTCTTTCTTGGCTGGCTGCTTTCCTGAGCTACCCCCCACACTTCCATTCTGCTACACTTGGGGAAGGCTCACTCCAGACCTTCTTGACAGACTGTAAAAAATTAGTTTGTAACCCTCATCCAAATATTGCTAGAAACAGAAGCCCCCCACCCCCCAAAAAAATCATATTGCACAGACTTACTACTTAGGAGGGTGTATAAGATCAGCATGTGCGCCTTGCTCTCTGTGTTAAGAGGAGATCAGGAGAGCTTGAGCAAACAATGCACAGAAGGAAAAGGAATTGTTGATGCGGCAGGCTGGTTTCAATGTGATGTCTGGAGAGAACAATTCTTGGTTTTAGGATAAGAGAGACTTTCATCTTGGGGTAAAAAGTTGGCAGACTTCTTCCCTGTAGGTCTGCTGGGTAACCTGACAAGAGGAGCCAAGGTTGGCGGTGTGATGCTTTGGAGTTGTAACCAGTGGTGTCATCTACTCCCCAGTAGACAGTTCACTGGGTGGGAGTAGGGAGTGATTGACAGTCCGTCGATTCACTTCCGGTTTCTTCGCGTGCCCCGCGCAGCTTTCCCTCGCCTCGGAGGGGGCGCCTGCTCGCCCAGGCACCCGGTGCGCCCCCCACCCATCCCCCAAGGTGAGCAGGCGCCCCCTCCGAGGCGAGGGAAAGCCGCGCGGGGCGCGCGAAGAAACCGGAAGTGAATCGACGGACTGTCAATCACTCCCTACTCCCGCCCAGCGAACCGTCTACTGGGGAGTAGATGACACCACTGGTTGTAACCCTATGCTTCTCCAGCACCATAATTCAAAAGCATCTATTTTTTTGGCGCTTTGCCTTCCTTATGGTCCAGCTTTCACAGCCATACATGACTACTGGGAAAACTATAGCTTTGACTATGCAAACCTTTGTTGGCAGGTGTAAAGAGCAAAAGAAGGCTAGGCCATGGTTTGACTCCAGTTTGTCAACATGACTCCATTTTGTGGGAAAGAGCTGAAGCTGCTAAAATACCAGCTGGTGGTAATCAGCTCACTTCCTGATGTAATCAGGAAGTATAATTTCCTATCTGCTCTGTTTCTGCAGAAAGGTGTGAGGTTATAGCTGGGGTCAGGAAGAACAAATCTAATCAGGAAGGTTCCATCCAGCTAGTGCTGCAATCAGGAAGATTCTGCACAGCTGAGACCCATCACTTGTTTATGTAACCTTTTCTGACAATTCTGTGACCTCCAAACATTCCATCACTCCATCAGGAGATGGCCTACCTTTATTCCAATTGTGCTAGAAGGGTATAAAGATACTCAGCTTTGGGGTACAGCCATCACACTCCATTAGAGCTTCAAGACTTCATCAGACCTTCAGATCAACTAACACCATCAGACCATCAAGACACCATCAGACCTTCAGAAACCCTCAAAGAAGACCATCAGATCTCCAGACCTTGAAATCACCTTCTCCAAGCCTGTCCAAGATGCCCAGCATGGACCTGCTGCCTGCATTGGACTGAGAGGAAGGTGAACCTGCAAGGCCAACTACCTTGCTGTTCTGCCAAATTCCCTGCTGGGCCTCCCCATGGGCCCTTTCACAGCGCACTCCGTGGGGTCGCCCTCGTCGGGGGCCGTTTGGCGGGATCACAGCGCTGCGGGGAGTGGTCACGGAACAGAAGCACGGGAGACTTGAAAGTAGCTTCTCCGCAGCCTTACTTTAGTCAAGTTCTTTATACTCATGGGTGCTTCATTAAGTCACGGGCACCCTGTCACTCAGTTTCCCCAACCCTCCTAAAGTCTTAGCGCAAAGCCCGGCGCTGTCATCGTCTGGCTTGCTCGGAGTGGGGGTTGATGCCTGCTGTAGGGTCGGGCAGGTAACTTTCTTCTTGAGGAGGGCGTCAGAGAGCGCCCCCTGCCAGGGTCCCCTTGAGTGCGAGCTCGGGGTGGGAACAGAGTCCTGCCAATCCCGGGGAGATGCCCTAATGGCAGCGGGTCCCAGCCCCGAGGAAGGATCCCTGCGGGCAAGCCTGGTGGGGTATTGTTCGCCCAGCCGGGCTTGGCTTCAGCACTGCTGCCCTTACTCTCACTGGGAGGGTACTGATTCTACCCCCCATGGGCATGCCCCCTTGCTCCCAGGGTCTGGGAGCCAGCCTCATGGCTGGAGGGTCTCGCCTCACCCCTCCCAGGTGTGCGGGAAGGGGAGGAGGGCCCAAGACCCCTGAGGAAGCTTCTATCCGAGTTCTGCTGAGCCCTGAGGAGGAACGTCCTCCCTTGGCCTGGCCCGGGCTACTTATGAGCCTGTCGGCCGGCTGGCAAGAGCCCGCCCCTTTGGGACTCGCTGGGGGGGGCCGAGATCTCGACCTCCCCAACTTCTGGACAGGCCAGGGGCTCTTTCAGTTGGCCGTGGCTGGCCGCAGCCTTTGCACCTCCTCCGGGGAGGCTGCGGGTGCTGGGGGGAGCCCCTGCTTCCCCTCGGCAGGGCCGGGGCATGCTGCGCTCGGCCGCCCCATGCTGTGGTGAGTGCCTCCCCGGCCTCCGCTGCTCTGCCAGCCTCCCCGTGAAGCCCTGACAGGTCTCGGCTGCGCCCATCGCCACCCACTTGTTAAGTGTTTCTGCTCTCGGCAGGGTGCCCGGGCAACAGGCCCCAATGCCCACACTAGGCTTAGTTTCCCCTCCAGAGCAGCCTCAGAGATAGGCAAGAGGGAGGGGGTTCAGTCACCCACTGGGCCTCCTCTCTTCCAGGAGCTTTGCTTGGGATCACCAGCTGGCCAGCCTCCTCCAGACTGCCCTCATCACCGGCTTAGCTCAAGACACCCTAATTTAGCCCCAAGAAACCCCACCACCAAACAATAGGCAGTCAGCTTGCCTAAGCCACACCTGCCTCCTCCACTTGGTGGCTCCAGGGGCGTGGCAGCCATCCAGCAGTTCCCAATACTTTCCGACAACAACCTTACCTTCCTTTATCCAGTCCTTCAATCAGTCAGTTAGTCAGTCAGTCAGTCCATCCATCCATCCAGCACCTACCCGGTGTTTCACCTACCTGGCACCAATCAACCTTCCTTTAGCAGTCCTTTAAGGATCCATCTAGCACCTATCCGGTACCCTCCTTCAGCACCTACCCATGTGCTAACTTACTGCAGCTCCTGCCTCCTCTTTATACTGAGGAAAGCCAATCAGTGTCTGGTATTGGGCAGGCTTTACCATCAGCCACACCCATCTGCACCTATGCTAACCTCCCTTCATAGCCAGAGCTCTCATCAGCCTGCAGCTGTGTTCCTGCTGCAGGAGTTCTGGGATTAACCCTGTATTTCCTGGCTAATCTGGGAAAGGGGCCACTGCTGATACCATTCCCTATCTCCTCGGGGTATCTCCTGCCTTTTCCAATACACTTGCAGGTATTAGGGCCTAGTCTAGAGTTAGGCATAAAGTTGTTTTTTTACTTGAAGGTGTATCTTAGTTAAGTCTCTGTTAGTTCTTTTAAGCCTTTCCTAGTTTTGTAACTGTTTGTTTTCTGAATAAATCATAGTTAATATATAAAGCTTTGTTTGTGAGTATTTGGAACCAGACTAAATTCAGTTTTGCTGCTTTGACACGCTTATCAGTTAAGTTAAGCTTTATAGCTTTGGGATAGGTCCCTGTAGTTGGGGCTAGTTGAGCCTGTGGACTTTTTAAGATTTAAGAGTCTGTTCATTCCTCTGTTTGAAGCTGTAACTCTTAGCTGTGGTCCCAGGCTGGTAGCAAAGGCTATGTGCCTTGTTGCCTTGGGTGGTAAGCGCTTAAGGACAGACTCTGCTGAACGTTCACAACTCATATGGGCCCTGGGCTGGTTATAGGGCATATGAGCCTATGAATTATAGCAGGGTGATGTCTCTACTTTTTATTAAATTGTCTAGGTTTACCACAGCTTTTCTCCCAAGAAGTAAACATCTTTTAATTTCATGGCTGCAATCACCATTTGCGGTGATCTTGGAGCCCAGGAAAATAAAGTCTGTCACTGCTGCCATTTCTTCCCCTTCTATTTGCCAGGAAGTGATGGAAGTGGTTGCCATGATCTTAGTTGTGTGTTTTTTAATGTTGAGCTTCAAGCCAATTTTGGCACTTTCCTCTTTCACCCTCAGCAGAAGGTTCTTTAGGTCTTCCTCACTTTCTGCCATTAGAGTGGTATCGTCTGCATATCTGAGGTTGCTGATATTTCTCCCAGCAATCTTGATTCCAGCTTGTGAATCCTCCAGCCCAGCTTCTCTCATGATGTACTCTGCATATAAGTTAAATAAGCAGGGTGACAGTATACAGCCTTGTTGTACTCCTTTCCCAATGAAAGGAGTAAATCACGTAAATCACATGTGAGCCCAATTCATAAAGTGGCACAATGATTTTGTTTTCAAGAACGGTGGAGAGGAAAAGGGTAGAACTATGGTGGGAAGATAAGGGGTATTTAGGGCTTTGGTCCTGCCAATGTTTGGATCCCAATTGTGCCCCCCGTGTGCTATTTTAAATGTGGAATGAAAGCTTCCATTGGCTTTCAGTGAGGCATGATTGCGAGTGGAACCATAGCAGAGGCTGTATACTACCAGCTTCACACATGCAATCCTAACCTGAAGTTAAGCCGGCACAGTTAAGCCAGCACCAGGGCCACTGTAAAGTATGTTTTTACCATTCTCAAAGTCAGGGAGGATGGCGCACATCTGTGTGCTGGCCTCTCTGACTCTGAGAGTGGTCCACACATACTTTACAGTGTCCCTTGTGCCAGCCAAACTTTGCTGGCCTAACTGTGCTGGCCTGTTAGGATTGTGCCTTTAAGGGTCACATGCAGGTCTTTGCCATGTAAAGTAATGAGCTGCACTGTATTTCATAGCTCATCTAAGAAAATGAGAACCTGGGAGAACGAAGTCATTAATGAGCAACCAGAGAAACCACTTGAAATTCTTGGATGTGACAACATTTCTGGTTCACACATGGCTACGTTTTCAACCTCGTATGGAAATGATGTAGTCTTGCCCACCTCTAAATAGAAGTGTGAATTGGCTTGTAGCTAATAGGAATAATGAGAGTGTGGAGGGGCCCATTTCTAAGCCTGAATAACTCTGTTGATAGAATCTGTGTTTACAGCTGAAATCAACTATCCCATTCTATTTCTTATTCACATCCATTCCAATTTTATAAGGACCTTGTGAAACTGGTTGTTAACCAGTGTTAAGTCCCTGTCATGGCTTGCAGTTCTAGCCAAGTCAGTACTTGAAAGATTAAGTATTGTCCCCTTCCAAATTAGATTATGTTAACTGCCCATGAGTATATTTTTTTTGTTGCACATGATTAGATTCTATCATTTAAGAAGACCATATGGCTGATCAATGTGCACAAATGATAATAATCCAATGCCTTCCATTTACAAGCAAGCAGGACAGCTGGTTTTCTGGGTGCACCATGTTCCCTACAAGAGCAAAGATGAACCATTGAACATCTGTGTTTAGTAGAAGCCAGAATGCAAAGAGATTCAGCAGAGTAAAGCCATGCTGTTTGTACCATTCTTTCACTTCACATTCTTTCGCAATCCCAGTGAAGTATGAGCACTCTAAATGAAATCAAGACAATTAGAGCTGCAGAGGCTAAATTGTTGGCTTTTATTCTGCTGCAAATACTCTCACACATTATCTTTCCACATGGTCAATTTAAAGTCAGTTTGATTTCTTATATGGCACTTTGAGAAACAAGCTGAATCTATAATATTCACTCAATTTACTGTACTTTTTGCTTGATAAATACAAACAAGGGGATACAGTCGATTTGTGAGAAATTGGATTGCTTAAAATAATCTTTTTTAAAAAGATTGTTATCTGCATTAGTTTATTTATTTGGTAAATATGATACCTTCTGGAGAATCATTAAATCAATGGTTACCAAACTGGTGGGTCACGACCCACCAGGGGAACTAGAAATGGCCCATTTCCCCCATGAATACTTACCATGATCATAAAGTCTGAGTACAATTTTGGAAACCACTGTCCTAAATTATTTGGAACACACACAGTTGATTTTTCCTGTGGCCATGAAGAAGATGGATCTATCTTTACCTCATTCAGTGGAAGAGAATTGCAGCCCAATCCAATGGATGCCTTCCATTGATAGAATGCTACTTCCGTTAGCAGAAGTCCCTCATCATCATAAAAGTCCCTCATCATCAGCACTGCAGATGCAGCAGTGATGTATGCAACAGGGCCACTTGTGCAAATGGGTGGAGACAGCGTACATGTCATGAGAGCATCCAACCACTGGAAGTTTGTTGGTAGCAGAGGCAGGTAGTGGGAGGGGGGAGTAATGAGTGTGTATCAGAGAGAGAGAGAGAGAGAGAGAGAGGAGGTAGACCTGACCGTAGTCATGCACACAAGATCCTATCCCCCATTTTTGACTGCCCTGTTCCCTGGCTCTCAGACTTCTGCCAGTTATATAAGCTGGCATAGTAATGAAGAAACCTATAGGCCATCAGGGGCCCTTTGCAGAAGGGAAAAATATTTTCCCATACCTTTCACAGGCCTCCTGATTGCCACCCCATAGCATGCAGAATGCACCTCCATGGCACACCAGCATGCTTGAGCATGGTGGGGGATAGAATTGGGCTGTGCATGACCTACATTGTTGATACATTACCTCACAGTCCCCTTAAAACAGGGGAGATAAAAATTTCAAAGATAGAAATTGAACAATTGCAAATTACTTTTCAGCTCAAAATCAAGGTTTGCTCATAAAACTATTATTATTATTAACAATTGTTAATAATTGTTATAAAATTGTTAAAATAATTAATAAAATTGTTAATTTATTGCAAAGCTGCCTTTTCCCAGCACGCAAATCTGATGCGAAACTTTCAACCCAATCCTATTGGGCTTTTGTGCTGACAGAATAAGTGCTGAAAAAGCACCATAAATAACTTTCCAGCAGCACTTGCAGAAGCATGCTGCTGGAATGCCAGCATAAAGGCTGGAACCTTCCTGCTTGCATTGTTAATTGCATTGTTAATTCTCTTGCTGCCTTCTAGAGCAGGTAAGTCAGCAGGAGATGGGTTGGGAGAAGGTTGAATGGGGCGGAAACAGATGTTATGGGGGTTGGTGGGGTTGTGGGGGCGGGTGGATCCAGGAGCGATGACACACACCAGATCCTATTCCCCTTTCCTGATGCCTCCCTACCCAATTTCTCAGAATTGTGCTAGTGAAATCAGTAGTGCATGTCCGAGGAGACCCATGGATGTGTGGGAAGCTTACAGAAGTGTAGGGGGGTTTAAATCTTGCCTCTGAAGCCTCCCAGTCACCCTCTTCATCCCAGCACAGTGTCTTTTCTAGTGGCTGTTGCTGGTGGTGGTCTGCTTTTTTTTTTAGATTGTGAGCCCTTTTAGGAAAGGAATCCATTTAACTTTATTATTACTATTTGCCTGTAAACTGCTTTATGAACTTTGTCTTGAAAAGCGGTACATAAATATCAAGTGATTGAGTGATTGTTGTGGCTGCCCAACTGGCTGGAGAAAGATCATTTATCTCATTAGCAAACCTGACAATCTACAGATGGCCACTAGTCAGAAGCTCAGCCTAGAGCAGCCCACTCTATACCCAGACCTGTGGGACAAATTCAGTGCATGTCTGGATCCATCCCCCAAGTGAATGGAGCTTACCGTTCTGCCAAAGAGCCTCTGTTCCGTGCCGACAATCTCCCCCAAACTGCACTCCAGCATGCTGCTTCCATCCCTCCCCCCCCCCCATTGCAGGCTTGGCACCCAGATTTCCAAACACATGTGGATGATAGCAGCACAGTTTGGGGGAGATCGGCAGCATGGAACAGAGATTTTCTGATGAAACAGTAGGCTCCATTCACTCCAGAGAACCCATTCCCAGTGTGTAGTGGTCTCCAGTTTGGAGACTGCTGGCCTAGAGAGTTGAACGCTGATAGAAGAAAACTTGATTTTTGCACACATACCCAATTCTCTAACCCTGCTTTTAGTACATGCTTTGGTTGTGGGGACTGGTGTGGCAGCTAATGTTGGCCTACATGCCGGTGGGCAACCTGCTGCTTTTGATAGCACATCATCTAACATACTGTCCTTGTTCCTGTGCCTACTTTCTTTTAGAAGGAAGCAGCCCACTCAAGATAGATGTTATTCAGCTTGACTTTGCTGGCTGAAGTGATTATGTTCAGTTAATGCTTTAATTCATTGCAGGCCTGCTGAATTGTGAACATTGGTGGGTGAATTTGGCAATAGGGAAATTCCTCCGCGGTATGGGGAAATATTTTTAAAAATCAACATGGCAGAAATCCCCTTGTAGGCAAATGTTGCACATGATTCACCAAATGCTTAGGATTGAGAACCATACATGTTGTGTATTCCAGGATGGTTTGTGGTCAGTCTGAGCTGGTGGACTGCAAAAAGTGTGTGCGGCATCAAAACATTTGTTTCATTAATGTTAACAAGCACTCGTGAAGAAAGAAAGAGGAGCTACTCATATTACAAAGCACAAGGATCTGCCACTGCTGTTGCTTCAGCACCATTCCATTTCTGATTAAGGCCTCCTTGTAAAATTCTTGACAAGCTCAATAGCCTGTAAGCAAAAAACTGAACTGTGAACAATGAGTTTCTCATTTGGGGGATGGGGGAGATCAAACGTCAACCTGATGTACGTTTTGAGGCTTGTTATCTTCACTCTTCTCTTACCTCTTCGTCTAGTCTGCCTTCATGTACAGGTGTGCCCCAGTATCCACTGATTCGGTATCCACGGTTTTAGTTATCCACATATACTATGGATACTGGAATGCCTATTAAAAAGATAGGGCAACATTAAACAAATCTCCTTTTTTACCTTGTTGCAGCAAAACCACTGATGTTCCCCTATCTTTAAAAAAGTGTCCCTAGTATCCACGGTTTCAGGTATCCATGGTGAGGTCTGGAACACAATCAATCAATGAATCAATCAATCAATGAATCAATCAATCAATTAACCTGAATATTCTTTGACCCAAGTCAAAGAATCGTATTTATATACTGCTTTTCAACACAAAGTGGTTTACAGGCAAATAATATTAAAGTATTAATATAAAGACCCCAGTGGAAACTGGGGCATGTCTGTATATTCTGGGGAGCTTTCTCATTTCCAAGTTGCTTTACTAGCAATTTTTCCTCCAGAACCTTTCTCCTTTAAGAGTGACTTTCAACACATCTTCCTTATATCTTTTGGTCTGAACAACTTCCCTTATTCGTTCTCTAGTTATTTTATTTTTCCCCTCCCTGTCTTTCAGCTGCTCCATAATCTCATCATCCGAACATTTTCTCTTTCTCTTTCATTTCAGGCTTGGCTCATGTTCCCTTTTCTCCTTCCTCTTCTTCTGTTTGCCCTCTCGTCTTTTGAACTTCACATCTATCATGCTGACAAAAAAAAAAAATTGCCTCTAATTTCAGCAGGTTTGCTGTTTTCGTAACTGCTCTGAGTTCCTGTCTCTCCGGCAGCCTTGAATGCAGTCCCTTTTTCCAAAGCAGATTGGAAAGTCGGTGGTTTCTTAAAGCTCCGTACATTGCGGAGAATGGACCAGTGCTTTCAGCTTTAAGCCCCAAGGAGCTGGATGCCTCTTGCCAAGAGCTTTCTAGCTATAAACAACTATTGGGGAATTACGGAATGAAGCCGTAAACATAGCTAAGCTGTAGATAGCTGGATTTATATTGCAAATAAATTAGTCCAGAATTTAGATCACTTGGCTAGTCTAGGGTTGAAACAAACTAGTTTCGAATACGGTTCTTTGGATAGGACAATTATACTTCCCTCTGCATTCTCTCGGAGGCCTGATCTACTGATTGTAAGAGAATCATTATGCTGTAATTGGATACTAGGTTTTAAAGCTTAGGCTATAAAAGCATATGCTTTTTATACCTAGACAATCTTTTGCCGACACCTGGTTTAGTGGCCAGGTGTCACTATCAACACGTTTCATTTCCACTACACCTAATCTACTGAAGTACACAATTTTAGCATGCCAGTTGTTAAAACGGGAAATAGTTTGTGGTTGAATGCAGATCCTCCTCTTCCTATTAGAAGACTTAAGCTTGGAGAGAAATTGCACAACTGTAGTTCACAGCTCCTGACCTGAAGATTTTTTTTATCTCGTCAGCTTTGAGTCGAAGAGGTAGCTGTTGCAAATTCCATGCAACATTATCCTGTGCAAAAATTCTGTTTGCTCACATTCCATTTGTTCCTGCTGTGGCAGTAAGCAGAGTTTGGGTGTCTCTCCCAGCCATCAAAAGAGGAAAGTTGGCAAAGGGGCTGATGTAGTACAGGGCTGGGAGCAACCATTCCTAATTCTCTTGGTCTCTGGTCAGGTGCTTTGAAAAGGAACAGTTGCAGCCTCCAAGACTAGTCAAAGTCAACTGCAACATTCAAGGCCGGAACACAATCGGGATCTTCTCAGTCCTCCTACTCCCAACCCAGTTTCAAATGGTTGAGACGTTATTTCCTGCAGGACAGACATCTTGCACAATTCCACAGTAATGTCAAATGGGATCAAGGGTTTACTGCCAGCCTCCCATTGGACTATGGCTGTTTTCTTGCCATTGCTTTTTGCCATATACTGTCAGTTCTCATTATCTAGGGTTAAATTCCTGGAAACCCAAGCAGATAGCCGCTCCAAAAAAAAAAAAAGTGGAGAAGGAATTCCCCTCCCAAGCTGACAAGGAAAATATATTGAGCCCTATGGAAAGCAAAACTGAGCCACACATGCAAGTTTATTTGAGAGTAAGCACATGTGCTTTGGCTGCTATGAAAGACCATGTAAAGGGCAGTGCAAGGCAACCAGAACGGCCCTAATCCAATGAACATGGAGCTCAACAAACTCCAGAACCCCACCCCCTTAGTAAAAATGAATAAAAAACAGAGGCTTGAAACACTGGTAAGGTGAAACTTTTGTGTGGTGTTTTTTTTTTTCCATTTATGTAAAGCTAGGGGTGCCGTTTTAAAAATTGGGAACATCTAGTATAGTGGCTAGATTGCTGGCTTTCAGGGTGACTAAGACTGGAACTACCATTAAATGCACTGGGACTTACTCCTGAGCAAAGATGCAGAGGATCAGGTCAAACCACTCCCTTGAGGGAGGGGACAACTACATTCCCAGAAAACCAACAGAAATGATTAGGGCCAATTCCAAATTGGTGTGGGAGATGCCTGAAACAAGTACATCTTGCAGAGACTTTGAACAAGAATTACCTCCAATAAACCTACCATGCCAGAAGCACGTCTTTGGCATAACATCTGGTCTCCCTCTCCTGGGATGGGAAGCTTCCTAAGGGAGGATGAGACCAAGTAGAGTTGCATAGGTATTTTATAGCCATGAGCGTGTTAGCAGAAGCACATTGCTGAACTTGGGTCAAAGAATATTCAGGTTAATGTGAGTATACAGAATTCCCCATATATTTTGGACGACTAGAGTATAAATACACCAATCTTTTGAACTTTCCAGATACATTTTACCAGAGTTTAAATGACTATTGTTGTGATCGGCATTAGAATGCATTGGGATTTTGGATGTGGCCAATTAATAATGGTTTGCAAATTATAGAGGGTATCCCCAGACTTGGAAACTAAACTGCAGAGCAGATTATTGGCAGGGCTGCAAGGTAAAGCATGCCAAATTAAGAGTGCAATGGTGTCTGCAACAGCAGACCACGTCAGCCTAGCACTTTGGAGTAGGAGGAGAAAAATGAAGTCTCAGAAGTGAAGACCACCTGCAGTGTCCAGGTAGCAACTGAATGGATGGGGATGAGTGAAGGAGAAGATGAGGACAGACTGTTCAAGGAGGAGGCTCTTTCTGAACTCAACATCCTAGAGCAATGCTTCCCAATCTGGTGGGTTGTGACCCACAAGCCTGGGAGACACTGGGCTTTGGCCCCTAAAGGGGCAGGGGGACAAGTTGGAAATAACTAAACTATAACTATATACGGTAGTTATGACTAAATCACTAAACAAAAAATCAGGACCAGAAGCCACTTCCAGTTTCCAGTCTGGAAATACATCCAGACTCAATTTTTAGCTATTTCCAGGCTTGGGAAGCCCTGTGGAGGCATCTGTGGGGCTCCCCACATCCGCTAGAGGCCTGCACTGCCTTCAAGTAAGCTAAAAAAGCCCCCTTCTTTCCCCAACAGCAGCACAGTCTTGGGCATTGCATTGCTGCTGTTGCCCTGCCCCCTCAAGGACTTAGGTGGTTCCCAACTCCCCGGGGGGGGGGGGAACCACTGGCCTGACGGCACTAACCATCTGTTCAGCAGTGTGTATGTGGCTCTGAATTAGCAAGGGTCACTGTGAGTTCAGCCATGGGGATTTTTTCCCCATAGCATCCTTTGGCATGTGAAGGGTAGTCTATAGCCTGATTTTCCTCATTGGATCAGGGTGTTTATGCTTATTCCCAGGCTAAATCACCCATAGTGTCATGAAGAATGCCTTGGGCTGTTGAATGTGTCGTAAATTTTCCCTAATAGACCGAGCACTTTAAAAATCATGAATAAGGCAATAAATAACAAATGAATCATCGACTCTCACAAACGTCTGAAATGTTGAAGATGTTTTGCTATGACATTCTGAAATGCCACTATATGTAATTGCATCCAGTAATTGCAATTGTAATTGCCAAAGACCAGGAAGATATTTTAGGTTTTTATTTTGGTGACAAATTTATGATGAACCGAAAATGCACTACATGCTGTTCTTTTTTTTTTGCTGAAAATTGACTTGCCCTTTTATTTTCAGGTAGCTACTTTATCTAGTTCAATAACACCACAGGACGGATACTTTTTATATTGATAATTGTTCTCTACCTCAAGTGCCTGAATTCCTTTCCAGTGGTGGATGAAGTGATTTTCTATATATGCACTATGAGGATTAGCAAAAGAAAGAATTCTCTTTCACATAGGTGGCTATTTTGCAAAAAAAAAAAAAAGGACATTTATCAAAGCTCATCCATTATTTTTCCTTCACCCATTCATCAGTATCTTCTGAACCAGATATAGACACTCTGGGTTATATAGACACTCTGGGTTATCTAATAGAAAGAGGTAGTCACCATTTTCCCTTCAGGAAATTACCTTCTTTTTAAAATGGAAGTTTCATGAGAAATGGTCTGGTTGTTAATTCAGCCTCAGAAATGTATAAGCAGGGAGAGAAGTCTGTGCTATCAAAGAATGCAATTCCAGCAGAGGTGAATGTCTGACAAGCAGTAGAAACCAGGAAGTCATTGGTTCTTGAGTCAGTACAGGCATGCCCCAGTATCCACCGATTCAGTATCCACAGTTTCACAATGCAATCCTATGCATGTTTACTCAGAAGTAAATCCCATTGTGTTCAATAGCCTTACTCCCAGGAAAGTGTGCATACAATTGCAGCCTCAGTTATCCATGGATACTGGGGCACCTATTAGATAAAAGAACATTAAACAAATCTCCTTTTTTAACATTGTGGAACCAAAAGACTGATCTTCCCCTAAAAAGGTACCCCCAGTATCCGTGGTTTCAGGGATCTGGAACGGAACTCCAGTGGATACCGGGACATGGCTGGAGAAGTTTGTTCCTGTGCATTCTAGAATCCTCCTTCTACCAGAATGTGAGGCAGGAGTAAGGCATTACTTTCACAGTAGCTATTGGAGGTGGAAATGAAATCTTGGCACAGCGTTGGAGAATTTTATTGACAGCTCTGTTGGCAATCTGATGGTAGTATGGAATTCAGGATATACTCACCTTGATTGACCTTTCTTTTCTTTTTAACCTTTGGCAATTTTGAATTCAGGAAGTGCAAATTGACCAGTTGTTCTCTTTAATGCATTTCTCATTACCGCTGACTACAGAGACAGGAGAGTAACACTTACCAAAATCATTAACCAACTCAATATTAATTGAGTTGAAAGAAGAAATGAGTGAATTTCCCCCATTTTGATTTGAAATAGGCTTTTGCTTTCCGTGCCTTTTCAAACGGTTCTTGGGCTTTCCCCAATACAAGAGTTTTCTGAATGTGAGAGGGAACTGACTTTTCAAGGGTCATACATATGTACATTAAATGCTTTCCTGCCTGTTTTCCATTTCCAGGCTTCCCTGCAGCTAGTTGTTCTCCTTCCCTCTCAGTCTCCTATTTGCTTTTACCAAAAGTTAACTTTTTGCAGCAAAGCAAGACCAGAACAGGGCCAGCCTTAAGCCAATGTGACCAATGTTATCACATTGGGTCCTGCACTTTGGGGGTCCGTGCACCAGACCAGCAAGCATATTGCCTGATACCAGATACTGGGACAGAGTGCCTAAACCTTTATTCATTGTACAGAAGGGGGAATTTTGACAGGTATCACTTTTTAAACCCTTCCATGTCGAGCTGCCTAGTGCTTCTGACTGTGCTTGTAAGCCATGGAGCTGTAGAGTCTTCTAAGCATGCTCAGAAGCTGCCCAGGAAAATGCATGGATCTTTATGGAAAGTGAAACTCAGCCACACTGTGTGTTTACTCATGAGTAGGCACCCATGCCTTGGTCCATTGTAAAACAGCACCACTAGAATAATCCCAATCTGATGAACATAGGGCCCAAAAGCACTCGAGAAGAAAGTCCCCTCCCTATGCTGACATATTGAACCTGATGGAAAGTGAGCACCATGTTTGTGAGTACTTGTGAGTAAGCAAATGGTTTAATGGTTCCTTGCTCTGTTGGAACACAGTGTCTTTTCTAGTGGCTGTTGCTGGTGGTGTTCAGCATTCTTTTACATTGTGAGCCCTTTTGGGACAGGGAACTATGTGACTATTATTATTATTTATCTGTAAACCACTTTGTGTTGAAAAGCAGTATATAAATATTGATTGATTGATTGATTGATTGATTGATTGATTGATTGATTGATTG